>LOJH01029364.1:339-14961 GCA_001685095.1 Ellobius talpinus
CCTCTCCCATGGTCCCCATGCTCCCAATTTACTTAGGAGATCTTGTCTTTTTCTGCTTCTCATATGCCTTAGATCCATGTATGTCTCTCTTAGGGTCCTCTTCGTTGTCTAGGTTCTCTCTGGGATTGTGAATTGTAGGCTGTTTTTTTTTTTCTTTCTGTCTAAAAGCCACTTATGAGTGAGTACCTATGATGTTTGTCTTTCTGGATCTGGGTTACCTCACTCAATATGATGTTTTCTAGATCTAACCATTTGCCTGCAAATTTCAAGGTGTCATTATTTTTTCTGCTGTGTAGTACTCTGTTGTGTAAATGTACCATATTTTCCAAAATAAAGAAAACAGTCTTAATTTTTTGTAGTATCTCTTGCATATGTATTTGTGTGCATACACATGCAAATGTGTGTGTGTGTGTGCATGCAGTGGTCTAATGTCTGAAGTCAGTCTTGGGTATCACAGCTCAGGAGCCATCCACCTTGTTTCTTTGAGACAGGGTCTTTCGTTTGTCTCAGCTTCACTCTTTAGGCAAGGCTGGATGGCTGCAAGCTTGAAGGATCCTTCTACCTCTGTCTTGTTGGTATTGGTGCTACTAGCTAATGTCACCCATGTCTACCTTAAAAAAATGGCTTCTGGGGGATTGAACTCGGGTCTTCATTCTTGCTTTGTAATTACTTGGCCCATTAAACCATATTCCAACCCTTATCATTATTAAAGTAACACTAATTGTGCTGCGAAAGGCAGCTTAAGTTCTTTTTCCATATATATATATATATATATATTAGGAATCAGAATAGTGAAAATTTTTGCTCATTTTAGAGATTAGTAATGAAGTGGTCTACACATGGATAGTTGCATATGTGGCGACTTTGCTTTGAATTTTGTTTTCTTGAAGTCCTAGAAAGTCGAGAGCCTGGAACTTCTGGTTCTCTTACCCCCACCTTGGAGTTCTAGGATCTCAAGTATTTTCCAGGCTAGTTTTTGTCTTTTTTTTTGAGTTTCCATTTATTTTGGTTTGAGGAATTTAGTTTAAGCAACGTGTATGAATTTTATTTTGGAAGCTTTATTCCTTGCCACTTCTTTTATGGCTCACAACCTTTATGTCTTATTTAGAAAGTCTTTTCCCAGTAAAAGACCACAAATTTACCTATCAAAGCATCCACATGTAATTCATTGTTTTTAAATCTTTAATTTATTTGGAGTTTATTTTGATTTGTACAGCATGCTTCTGGCTATTTTAAATGATTTTTATGGAGGCTACAGGGGCTCAACAGTTACTCACACATGTGGCAGGGAATCTACGGCAGTTCAAACAAATACTAAGCTCCTATGAGGAGCAGCGCACAGGCAGCCTGGAAGGCTGGCACAAGTCGCTGCACCCTCCTGGTGGTTGCTTCACATCACAAGAGGGAGCCTTTGTGCTTTAGCAAATACATCTTTGACTTCCCCAACCAGCCTTTTCATTTGTAGCTTTTTGTCCAGCCTAGATTTGTTTCTTTTGATCATACAAAGCTGTGTATTGAGATGGTCAGAAAATCTATATGAAAATGTGCATCCCACAAAGTCCTAAATATTGCTAAATCTGTTTAAATATATTCTTGCAAGTAGGAAATAAGTTTAACACTCATTTAATTAATTCTTTCACTCCTGAAACAGTTACTGTAATATACTTTCTTAATAATGGAGTTCAGATCTGTATTGATAGTCGAGGTTTTAAGTGAAAAATCTAGGCAGCTAGTTCTCCACCCCAATTTCCCTCACATTTGCAGTAGAGTCCTGTGTCACAGATAACAATGAATACTAACAAGAACCACTCCTTATTCCGTATTTGCCAACTGATTACATCATTAAGTCGATATACTTTCATTTAATCCCATTTCTTGATATCATGTATTTTCAAAATTTTGTTACCTCAACATTTGTGGATCTAAGGTAAATGCAAAGGATAATCCTATTGTGGTTAATCAATAGTAAATTGATATTTCTATAATTTATTTCCTTTGTACCACCCAGAAGTCTGGATATTTTGAGTGCAGGCCATTTGTACTGTGCCTATCATTTACACTATACCTTCTAGAACATGCCATAAGAAATGAGCACTGCCTAGCTGTCTCCTTCCCTGGCTGTAAAGCATATGCTCTTATGAATGTTCAGATGATAAGTGTAGTGTAAATGTGAAGTCCTCTCAAAAGACGGAAAAGGGCTCCCAACTATTCTTCGAGCGCATATCCGAGGCTAAACATATGGCCCTGTCATCGCAATTTCTCACATCCCCTTTCTTGTGGTTTTAACCTTCTAGTTTATTTATTACTGGATGGCCTTATCTCTCCAGCCGGCTGCTCCAGACTGCTCGGCCAGGGTGCAACAGAAGCATAAAGCAAGGAAACCGCGGATGATCGTAAAATAGAAGGGAAATGGCCACAGCCTCTAGTGGGCTGCAGCCGCCCAGGTTTTATAGCCTGAGCCAAATCTTTGCACAGTGCTGATCTTGCTTAGCTCCCATTTCATTCGGCATCACCAGTGGACCTTAGACTTCGCGAACGCGAAGGTTGTTCTCAGAATTCCAGGAAAACTGTCAGCCTAAGGAGAAGAGAAAGATTATTGCTAGAGGACCTCAAATGCCAAGATGCCATTTAAAGGGCAAATGGCCTCTCAGGTGAAGAAATGTCATGCAAATGAAATAATTGGGAGGCTCAGGGTGGAGGAGAGTTAAGGCATAATCGTCTATCCCTTTTCCCTTTCCAGTGTACCCCTTCAAGAAGGGGTCCAGCCAGAGACTCGTGTCCCCTGCTGGGTGACTGACAGTGGTTGCCTGTAGCAAGCTGTGTGACATCTGAGTCAGTACTTTCCAGAAGCTCCTCTGGGTTATAGTGAGAGACAGGGCTTCTCAAGCTTTCAAAAAGAGAAGTAAGAAAGAATTCACTCGGGTCTTGATGCTTTGCACATCCTCAGAAAAATAATATCTTAATAATGCAGCATGAAGATTTCTGTAACAGTAATAATGATACTGATGGTACGGTTTTGATCATAAAGTTCAAAAAGAAGTTTTAAGTGATAATACATAATGTTCATAAAAGATAAGTAAGTAATAGCTCCAATACACAGCTGATCCAAGTGCCAATCGATATTATCACTTTAGAGGGAAAAATTCAATTTCTATTACAATGTAATATATTTAATACTTTGATATACCTTTCCAGGGCTGGATATTTAATAGTGAAGAATACAAATCTAATTAAATGAA
The DNA here is from genome assembly GCA_001685095.1 of Ellobius talpinus. Classification (NCBI taxonomy): domain Eukaryota; kingdom Metazoa; phylum Chordata; class Mammalia; order Rodentia; family Cricetidae; genus Ellobius; species Ellobius talpinus. Next base: position 3,579 of record LOJH01029364.1, read on the forward strand.
ATGCTACTTACTAGATTTTGAAAAATTCAGAAATCTAAATGACAAAAGCTATCATTCATATTTGTGGGACTAGGTACAATATTTGCAATATGAACATAATGCTGAAAATTAGAGAAATGAGTGTAGCTGTCATCCTAAACATCATTTTGGCAGTGATAACATTTTTAAAAAATCCTCTTCTCTTTTTAGAAGCATATGCTGTATTCTTAACCACAGTTAGCCTCTTCTGTACAGAACATTAGGACTTAGTTTCTCCCTTTTCATCTTTAATTTTGTACCCATTTACCAGTTCTCCATAACTTCTCCTTTTCAGTCTCTGGTAAACACTATTCTACCCTTGCTTCTTTGAGACTGGATTTTCACTTCTAAATTTCTGTGCCTGGTTTATGTCACTGGAACATAATGTTCCCAGACCCATCTGTGTTCCTTTATCATATTTATGGAGAAAGAATTAAAGTGACTCAAATATATACACACATATATATGTATATATATGGAATATGGAATATATATTCATATATATATATATGGAAGTTGTCAACATTTTAAAGATGGAATGTAAAGTAGCTTTTGAAAAGAATGAAGAGGAGCCAGGCATGTTATTACTGGGTTCAGTCACTTAAGAGCCATGTGACCAAATTATAGTTCTGTCCCTTAGTCTCTTCATCTGTACAATGACTACAATCGGTACAATGGCTACAGTGTCTGCTTCAGAAAGCGGGATTGGATGGGAATGAATAAGCTACGTGAGTCTTTGAACTTTGTCTAATAATAGACAATAACTGTTACCTTCTCAAAGGCATCATTTTTCTGTGTTTGCAAGAGAAACGCACACGCAAAATTAAAAGGAAAAGTAGTAAGTAAGCATCGTTGTACAAAAGACAACAGGGTGTGTGACATTTATTATATCAGTGATTCTTGCCATCTCTGAGGCTTGAGTTATGACTGAATTTCATATTTTACCTGGTGTATTTCTAAAATAATTTTTTATTAAACTTTTAAAGAAATTTTGCTGTATACAGTTTCACACCCTCGTGTGTCTTGACTCTTATAAGGGGTTTCCATTATACTTCATATAGTCTTGTAATCTGGTAAAACCTGGGGTAAAGAACACTGACACTGAACCAGTATCCCTCAAACCAACTGCTGAAATGGATCAATTGAAAAAAATATTATTAGGAGCATTATTTTAGAATTCCATAAAAGTTGAGTGGAAGGTAAGGATAGGCTTCATACAGCCTGTCTCCACATATACAAAGCTTTGACCACCATTGTCCCACAGCTGAGAAAACATCACTGACATGCCCTTTGAACCCTAAGTCCATGGCTCCATCTTCAAGGCTACTCCTGGCAGTGATCATTCTGTGTGTGTTGTAATATGTATGCTGACATGTACCCATCAATATCGTATCATAGAGTATAGTTTCACTTCTCTAGCCCCTTTCTGGGTACCATCTATTTATCCCCCCTCCCCACTAGACCCTGGAAACCTCTGATTTTTCCTCATTGTATAGCTCTTTTTAGAATGCTATATTATTAGACTGACAGGGACTATATTGGTTTCTTTGAATCTTGTCTCATTTCACTTAATAATCTGCATTGAGATTTCCTTTGTATCTTTTCATGGCTTGTTAGCTCATTTCTCTTTCCCACTGAATGACATTCCATTCTTGGGACATGTTTGCTTATCTGTTGTTCATCTACTTAAAGACATCTTTGTTGATTCCAAAATTTAGTAGTCATAAGTGAAGTGACTGTCAGCACCATGAACATATTTTTGTGTAGACACCCATTTTGGGCTCAGTTTTATTTCCTTAGTTTCCAATCCATTATAGATTAATACTTTAAATTAAATAAGATTAATTATTAGCATAATAATTCAAAATATAATTCCTCACTGTTTATTACTTATTTCAACAGAGCTATAATTACCCCATCAAACTGATATAGAAGTTTCTAAATAGTCAGTTCACATATTTCATCTTGAAACATGTATAGCTCTTGACTGGTCCCTGTCCACAGACTAAACTTTTAGTAGCATTTACTCAAGGAATTTAGGGTACATGGAGAAGCAGTGGTGAGAGTATCCCACCCTTTATTATGAAAATACCACCTTTACATTCAATATTTGATCTTAGATTTCTCTGATTTCTGCAGTAAATGGAGCATCCTCCTTTGGTTCCTCAGTCTCTGGCTGTGAAGGATCCCACAGCTCTGAGCCTGTAGCAGGCTGCTTTGGTAAAGGCACCAGCTCTATAGATGGGTACTTATCATAGGGTCTGTTTTAGTTACTTAACTAACTAATAGCCAATTAATTGGATATAAAATATGGAAAAATAAATGCAGCTTGAAGAACAAGAGCAGTAATCTTTGTAATGTAGATGGAAAATGGTTAACCTTCAAGTATGGATTAGAACCCCTGTTGTTTTTTTGCACTTTATGGATTTAGCTATGTATTGGTCAGTTTATATTACAATCAAATGTAACAATCCAGAAACCTACTAATCTACATATATATAGATATACATACATTTTGCATTAATGTATAGTTTTACAAATAACCATATATGTGAAATCTCTAAATTATTTATTTAGTCTGTGCTCATGTAATAAATTAGTTCTGAAGTTCATTATTTTTGGTGACTGTCATTTTCCCATATCAGTTTTCATTTAGCTAGGATTGTTTTTCTGAAATGTTTTGATTCTAGAGTGGGTGTCCTTTTTTTGAGTAGGTGTCTTTTAAAAGAACAATATAAACAGCTATCAGTGAAGTGAGAAAAGCACCACCTACTTAGTAGCATGGGGGCTTTATTTTTTGTAAAAGAATTTTCTGTGATAAATTATGTGTTAACAAGTCTACATTATTCAGTCTCCTTAGCTGTTTATACAAAGTGAAAATGATAAAGAAATTCCTGTGATTTTTGTCTATATTGATTTGTTGACCATTTGAGAAGGTATCATGAAGAAAATGATCCTATTTCTAGGCAGAAGTGGTTATATACTCCAAACGTAGATTCACCATTAAGTTCTTTATTTCTGTTTATATTATTTTCCATTAATTTTTATTTGGGTTAACTATTTAGACTTTTTCCTCCTCTTAACACCCTCCATGATTTATTTGATCTTAGCAAAGTTTGCAGTGCTAACTTTCTGAAATCAAAGCTGACTGTCAGCCTCTCTTCTCCTTCCTCTGTGTGTTCAATTATATCTTCTAATCTTGTCTTCACCCCTTAGGCATCACAGCCTTCTCTTTCCTGGAGACTTATATTGGTTTTTGCTTCATCCCTAAACCCCTCATCATTGATTTTGTGATAATACGTTTTCTCTGGTTCTTTCCTCAAAGTCCATTTCCTAATCTATATTTCTGATTTTGCTGGCCTTTTCTCATTGGATAGATTTTTAGATTAAGGCAATGGTAGCAGAGATAAAGAGATGTAAAAAATTAGATCTGAGCACATTATTTAGGTAGAGCTGGTAGAATTTGCTGATAAATTTTGTAAGGGAAGGAGTGGAAGTAGAGCAATCACATACAAATTCTAGGTTATAAATTAGAACCACTGGTAAAATGATGGTATCATTTGTTGAGAATTAATGGGATAACAGTGTGAGAGGAAGGGATAATTGAGGGTTCCACATAGACAGTTTTAAATCTGATCTGGTAATCAACTAAGTAGGAAGATCAATGTAACAGTTGGATATACCATCTGGAATCTAAGATGGGTGTCAGATGAGGGATGTAAGAGCTGGATTCATACAATGAATTTTCTTGTGCCTGAATGAGAAAATACATAGCTGTGGTCTTCTAGTGTCTGTGTACACCAGAAGCATGCTGAGAACTGGTTTGCTAAGACAGATTTCCAAGTACTAATTTCCAGGAATTTATTTAATTTGGGTTAGGGTAAGGTTTGATAATTTCACTTTTAATACCTCCAGATGATATCTCCTGCTGTCCCAGGGGACACATTTGAGGATAACTGAAGATAAATAAAAGAGTAAATAAGTAAATACGGAGAAAAGACTGAGAACTGGGGTCAGGCATATCAACAGTTAGAGTATTCATAGAGAAATCTAAGAGGAGGGGGTCATTGAAGTAGGAAGAGCAGTAGACTACAGAGACACAGATGCTGAGAGAAAAGTGAAGCAGGAAGAGTCTGTTGAGTGAAGAAAGGAAAGCGAGTGGCTGAGTAAGAGGAGAGACGACTCTGCAAAGCATCCTTTCCAAGGTACTGGAAAGCCACCAACATACGTTGCTTGGGGACCACAGGCAGATAGCTTTATGATTGTTTATAACAGTAGTCTATCCTTATGTGTCCTTACCATAAGTGGTATATATGGTGTTTCACTCTTCTGTACATGTGAACCATGATAATTTGTCAGGGGAGAAAAACATCAAGTGCTGTTGATAAAATGTTGGTTTGCTCCAATAGTAGTCCTGCTTTTAAGCTAGCTTGACTCCCATCCTCTCAGTGAGAGTGTGCATCCTGCCTCATTTCTTGGGGTCCTAGGATGCTGCTATTAACTTACAATTCCTTCTGACTTCATTCCTGTATCAGATGGGTGAGTTATAAGTAGATTGTTGCCTCTCACTTAGTATAGATGCTTTCATTCTAAGTTTTTTGACTATTTTGCTTCTCTGACTTCCAGTATTCTTAGCTTTAAGAGGTTGCAGGAAAGTTCTTTGAAATCATTAAGAATATGAGTCCACAGGGCCACTAACCCTTCTCCAAATTACATGAGTAAATTTGTTTTCAGTTTTGTGGTTATTGGGCTGATGTGGTCTTCTTGCTTTCATAGAGATTTCAACACTGTGACTATTTTTGAGTGTGTGTGCTTTATTGGATTATAAACTCAAGAAGTCTGGAGTTTACAGCTAATTATGAAAACACCTCACATTCTTCTATTACCCTCAGTTCCACTCCCTCTCCTACTTTAGTTGCCTTTTTTCCCCTCGGTATGCCATGCACATTGTCATTTCAGTGCCCAGATTCATAGTTCTTTCTTAGAACTATGTAAATATTGTAAAATTTAAAGTTCCCTCTTCCTTCTTCAATGCCTCAGTTAGAATCATTAACTTTTTTCTTCTTCCTTGTCACTTTCTGTAATGTTTGTTACTATGTACTATATATTGATATGATATGTAACTGTATATTTATATGTGCATATATTTATATTTTTCAGTATGAATATGTGATGGTTATTATTGATAGTCACTCTTTAAAGATTAAGAATCACCCTGGAGACACACTTCTGGGTGTGTGGTTGCTTCTGGAGTAGCTTGAATGAGAAGAGAAGATGGATCTTTAATGCCATTGGCATCATCTAATGGTTTGGGGTCATAAACTGACCAGAATCTATAATAAAGCGGCTCCAGTGAGCTGTTAACTCAGTGGTGCTGACAGAACACTCAAACTCTGACAATACGGTCCACTACCTGTGTTTACATAGACTGTTGGCATATAGTAAGAACTGTACTTAGAGCTGCTCTTATGAGGAGCCAGTTAGGGGAATGAATCTTGAACGCATGGTTCCCAAATGTTTTTCACATAATCTGAGGGGTATGTTTGAAGTATCTGTAAAAACAAAACAAAAGCCAAAAAAGCAAAACAAAATAAAACAACAAAAACAAAAACAAAGCAAAAAAAAACAAAAACAAAAAAACACTTTACAACCCTTCATTGCATCAACGTCATCTGAAGTCATCAAAAGGCCCTTATTCATGCATAAGTACACTATTACACCTTAGAAACTAGGTCTGCTTGTTCAGGTCAACCCTGAAGGAACAGAGTCAGCATGAATAATTATTATGTGGCACAATCATTGATCACAGAGAGCTGATCATGAGTTATTGAAATATGGGGTCCCAAATGCCAAGGCAACTCTTTTTTAAGGTCACCATAATTTGTAAGGAAGGATGAAAGGACAAATGCAGGATTTAATGGCCTATTAACAATTTCATGAATGGCCAACTCAAATTGCAATGTTTGAACATAGGTTATGGTGGGTGCACAATTTTAAGTGTGACCTTAGCTTCAAATTTCTTTTAGGGCAATTACTTTTGCAAGATGCCAATTTTGAATGAAAACCAATATAAAGAAATATTTCAGACTGATTATTTTCCCGTTCGTTCTATTGTATCTTTTTAGTGGTGATAATTCTTGCTTACTTTCACTTTCTAAGACTGGAACCCATGGTCAAAAAGGTAAATTTAGCTTAACCACTCATAAATTAAGGGGTGAAATAGTGTTTGTTGTAATTCAGTGCTTGTAGGTCTTTGAGAGGTTGTTTTTCCTTCAGCATATGGCTTGCCACTTGAAGGTTAATGTGGTAGAGAGGCAAACAAAGAAGATACAAGAAAAATTAACAGAAGCTTGATGAAACATCCCAGGACTAAACAAGATTAAGAAGGATAGTGTACAAGAACAGCACTTAGTAAACAATAAAACATTACATAAATATTTATTATAAGAAAATATGAAAGGGAAATTAATTTTACAGTCATTTATTCTTTCTCTAAGGCAGACAGAAATAACAGTCTGGTGCTGGGAAAAGTGATGCTTTTGATGCCGAGGCCATATATACACAGCAATGGACACGATTGTTAGTGATTTTATTGCTTTGTAAATACTAATGAAGTTTTTGCCATGTTGGTAATCCCACCAGTGAGTCAAACAAACATGCAAAGGGCAGTGAATTGGTGCTGAAAAGAAGATAGACTCCATAGACATAATGTTTCTGCCTTGCAATTACTTTGACATTAAGAAGAAAATGTACAGTGCTCCACAAAGAAGTATTGGCATAAATACCAACAATCACATAGTGAACTTTCTGTACTTGTTCAAAGTGATGCATTTTGTAAAAATCATCCTTTTTTTCTTATCTTGCAGCTCCTCTGGTCTCCCTCTCTTCTTCATACTCTCTAATGGTCCCAGGATTTAGTGTCAGCTACTTCTTGAGGTCATATTTCCTCACCAACTTCATTTCTTATGCACATGTGTTTCTTATCTGTCCTGAGGGCGCTGTCATTCAATCTTCATGTTTTACTCTTTCTACCTATGTTTAAATATTATGATGATTTCAGAAGTATTTAATCATTGTGATTTGGAGGCAGTTAAACACCTTCTAGATGAACGAAGCACAGCACAGCATTGTATGTGTGTGTGTGTGCGTGTGTGTGTGTGTGTGTGCGTGTCTGTGTTTGTCTCTCTGGGTGTTTGTCTATGTATGGGTGTTTGCATGTGTGTATCTGCGTTCATGTGTGTGTATGTATGTCTTTCTTGTGTATGTATGTCTGTGTGTCTCTGTGTATGTTTGTGTTTGTGTGCATGTGTGCCTGTCTGCATACACACATATACATATGCGTGTCTGTTGACCTTGCTTTCATTTGCTGTTATTACTACTTCTTAATTTAAACTTGTAGCTTTTTAATTATAGTTTTTTCTAAAATAAAGACTTGTCTTTCATTTAGTGCTTGTTCATCATCCTCTCTCTCTCTCTCTCTCACACACACACACATACACACACACACCCACACCCATGAGGTAAAAAGCATGTTGTTGACTTCAGAGACAAATTTTAGTTGCTGATATTCATCAATTTTGTTCATTTTGCTTTACTTGAGTGTGTTATGCTTTTACATGTTCAGAATTGCTCTGATTTGCTGAATTGGCTTCCATTTTGGTGTCTGCTAAAGAGTGTAGTGAATGAGGTTTAAATCTTGTTAAAATTAGAGAATTTTTTCCTTCTAAGGCTCCCTATTCCAAAATAATCCAATTTTAAAGCTATTTTTTATGGTTGCTAGATAACTATTATGCTGAGTGAAAAGTGACTTTTGTTTCTCAAGTAAATGGGGGAAATTTTCTAAATCATGCCATGACTATGATAAACTGAGATGCTTCTTTTAAACATTTTTGAGGAGCTGAGACAAATGTGTATTCAACACTGAGAACTGAGGGACCCACCAATTGAAGTAGGTTTGATTGATCTGCCTAAGGAAAAAAAATCTACGTTTTCTGACAAAGTGTTAATAAACTCGAGCCAGCAGTTGTAGGTGCCTTTCATGATCCTACAGTTTGTTTTTGAAGTAACGAAATTTATAGAGGACTATTATAAGGTTCTAATTGAATTTCACAGAAGTAGCCCCTGTGTGACCCACAATGGAGGAGCAAAAAGAAAAGCCCAGTCCACAAACCTCCACACCACAAAGAAATACTCTGGGAATCTCTGGTGAAACACGTGAAGTGGAGAAAACAGAACTGACAATTAGTACCACTTAATGAAGACTTTTAAGATATGGTAAATGAATGTTGATAACTCTGTGGGACATGGGGAGATGATAAAAATGATTGGCAGCCATAAAGGAGAAGTGTTTATTAAAACACCTTTTAAATGGCTTTGGGGTACAGGAAAGTGCTATCTTGAAAGAAACTTATTAAAATGAGCCCAGATAAAATTGATAATTTTACCACCTGCAACTTTTAGTGTTTTCTTGGCTTCCTGAAAGCCTTTGCACACTTCACAGATGTGTTTACTAGCTTTGGTGTTCTCCATTATGGTTGCCATGTTAGGCTTCATGCTGACAGGAAGGTTGCCATGTAAAATCCACCCATATTTAAAATGTTTCCTCTTCAGGTTGGGTAGTAATTAAGGAAGGACTAAATCTCTTATCTCACAGATAAGATACAGCCTTATCTATGAGTTTATTCATCCATATAAAGCTCCCCATATAGTGTCTTAATGGGGTTAAGAAAGAAGGTGATTGTTTCCAAAGTTTCATGTGGATGAAGTGAAGCTAAAAGCTAAAGAAACTCGCAGAATATTTCATAAACTTACATAATTTACACTACTTATCAATGGAAAAGGGGACATGACCTCAACATTTTCACTGTAGGGTCAATAGTATCTCTTTTCCCTTACAGAAACATCATGAGAATCAGGTAAAACAATGTACCAAAGTCTTGAACTCTGTCTCTGCTAGCTATTAGTTAGTTAGTTTATTGTTTATTGACACTAATTCTTGGCATTTGAAAACCCGTTTCCATGTATCTCCCTATAAATAGTTCTTAAGCTATAGTGTAGATAATGTTCTGTACTATAATAGAGCCTCTAACCATTTGAATTCCACAACAAAGAACTGCAATGAATAATCAGTTTTGTTTTCACACATCCTCTTTATGATGTTTCTGTAATCCCGGTACCTAAAAGTGACATGTATAGAGATGTTCCTTATATCTGTGACAATGATATCTCATTGACCTCAAACATTTGATTTTTTTTCTAAGCCCTTCCCATTTGGTTGTACAGTTTGTTAAGGGTTAATGCTTGAGGTGGTACATAATGCAGACCTCGGAAGCACAAAAACCCGTATCTTACATGTCCTGGAAGATCCCTGGACCATTTGTCCTCTGTGCTCTTCTTGTTATACGTGTGATTGTCAGGCATTCCGAATCCTTGGGGACACAAAGCTGGTTGACATTTTCCCAAGGTTCTTTACTTGTAGACAGAGTGTGAACTATCCAGTAAAATTCCAGGGCAAGCATCAGGTTAACAGCATCATTCATACCATTTCCTGCTGACAATGGCTCTGGGTAGTTCACAGTCTGTCTACAAGTAAAGAACCTGTAATGTGTCATGAGTCTTGCCTCAGAGTCCAAGGTCTTTTTATTGTCATTATTATTTCATTTTTATGAATGAGCACAAACTCCTATTGTAAATAAAAGCTCTGATCACTGAAACTTTTATATATATACATATATATTTCATTATAAATATACATATATATATGTATATATATTTTAGGTCAAAATAAAATATAACCATAGAGAAGTCCCAGAGTTTCCAATTTTTTGCATTTTAAATGCCAGCACTGGCACTTATTAGTGACTTATTAGTACAGTCACATGGAAAAACAGGATGTGTCAGTTTCTGTGAAGAAACACCATGACCACAGCAACTCCTATAAGGAAACATTTAATTGAGGTGGCTCACTACCAGTTTCAGAGGTTCAGTTCATTATCATCATGGTGGGGAGCATGGAGTCTTGAAGGCAGACATGGTGCTGGTGGAGAAGCTGAGAGACATACACTGAGACATTAGGCAGTACATTGAGCCCAGGAAACCTCAAAGAAGGCCCCTACAGTTACACACTTCTTCCAACAAGGCCACACCCACTCCAACAAAGCCACACCTCCCAATAGTATCACTCCCTAGGAGATTATGGGGGTCCATTACATTCAAACTACCCCAGGGCTGAGACTAAAATAGTGTTACTGTGGTCCAGCAACCCTGCGAATGGGAGTATGAGGCGAGTACTGTGCCGAGCTGCCTGCACTCTGTTCCCTTCAGCACACATCACAGCAGCCTAGGAGTGCAAACAGCTCAATGTCTGTTCATTGAGCCGTGAATGAAAAATGTGTAAGACTTAAACAAAAAATTATGACATGTGTCACAACAGATGAATCTGGAGGTCATTATGTTAAGAAATAAAATAGGCACAAAAGAACACCCATTAGATAACTCTGAAATCTAAAAACACTGAAGTCGCAGAAATTGAAAGTAGAATGGTGGTTGGCAGACACTGGGCAGGAAATGGAAAGAGAGGTTGATGAACAATAATTAAATTTTAGTTGATGGAAGAAATAAGTTCTGGCATACTGTTTTTGGAGTGCAGGATGATTTTTAGACCATAACTTTGTACAGTATATTTATAAAAATAGAAGGAACTTTGAATATGTTCACGATACACATGATTATTGCTTGACAGGTGGATGGGTCCACCTCAACTTATAGAACACGGTGAGTATGTGCAGGGTGGCATCACATGATGTCCTTAAAGTAAGGATTATTTTAAGGTATTTGTTAAAAAAATATCTCCTCCTTATGTTCTTGCTTTAGTAGAAAATACACTAAAAGTTGGGATGGCTCAGAGAGCTGTTATGACTCTCACACGAGGTGACAAGCAGATCTGTGAAATGTTCCATAGGTTTTTCTTGTTGTTTGTTTATTTATGTTTTCCTCCTGCCATTGGTGGTGCACACGTTGAAGCTAAATACTTGGGAGGCAGAGGCAGGAAGGTTTCTGAGTTTGAGGCTAGTGTGGTTTTTATAGTGACCTCCAGGCCAGTCGGAGCTACACAGTGAAACCCCATCTCATAAGAAAATCTCATTAGTAGATTATAGCAGGGCTTTTATTTGAAATTAACTATTATGCTTTTTAGTTACCACTTTGCAATATTAGCAGATGCTGGAAAACTCTGCTTCTTGTGTGAAGTGCATCAACTAACAGTGTGGGGACTGATGGTGCAACAGTCACAGTGTGGGGAGGGATAGTGCAGCAGTCACAGTGTGGGGGAGTGATGGTGCAACAGTTACAGTATGGGGGAGTGATG
>LOJH01029367.1:0-17444 GCA_001685095.1 Ellobius talpinus
TACTCCTGCCTCTAATTTTCAAGTTGCGTGATTACTAAGGAGTGCCACCAATCCTGGTTTCTGTGATGCTGAAGATCAAACAGAGGACTTCATGCATGCTTGGCTAGCACGCTAAGAACGGAAGCACATCCCGGCCTCAGAGATGAGATCCCTTAGCATCATCTGGGAGAATGAAACCTAACCACGTACGCTCTTAGAAACAGAGCACAGAGAACTAGGGCGGAGAAGGTGAGTCAGTGTGGCTCCAGAGAGCAGAGGGAGTTGACCATCTGCTGAAGAGCGGATTCACCTGGAGCAGATGAGAATAACCCCTCAGTAGACAGCCGACTACTGCAACCACCAGGAGCTGAATTCTGCCGACACCTCCAAAGATGGAGCTACCGGGCTCTACAAAAGACTGAGGTGGATTCTCTTCCAGAGTGGCCACCCTAGGTTTTAGCTCAGTGAGATTCACATCAGTGTTAGCCCTTAGATGTGAGCTGATTGCTTACAGCTGTTCTAACCCACTACCTCTGTAGAAATCTACTCTCATTGTGCAAGTGGGATTGCCTGTAGGGTGAAGGGCAAGGACTCAGACATAAAATCCATTTGTCAGATAACATAATCTTTTCAATGTAAATACAATGTGTCTGTTTCCTCCTCCCTGAATAATGGGCAGATTCACGTTTTTTGTTTGTTTGCTTGCTTTTCGAGACAGGGTTTCTCTGTGAAACAGTCCTGGCTGTTTTGGAACTCACTCTGTAGACCAGGCTGGCCTTGAACTCACAGAGATCTGCCTGCCTCTGCCTTCACAGGGGCTCCTGAATTCAAATAAATCAGCTTTGTCAAAGAATGTTTCCTACTAATTAAGGTGTAATGAATGAGCTTCCACAAGCAAAAATTTTAAACTTGACTTCACATGCTATTTGTCTACAGAAGTCGAAACAGAGCTGAAGTATTTCCAACTTCTCTGGGCTTGCTTCCTGTGCAGCGGGCTTCCTGCTTCTCCCCCAGGGAAGGAATGGATTCCCTGATGAATATTTATTTTTATCTCAGTGATTTCCTGCTCTGGTCATAGGCCAATTAGCATAGATGTGATGGGCATTCATGCATGCACAGGAATAAGTTGAGAGGAAGGAAAAGTCCATGTGTCTGTGGGAAGGACCCTCTCTGCACCTCCTGGGTCCAAGTGGGCCTGCGCCACTTGGATGATGAGTCACACCTGAAGCTACTGTCTCTGAGTCAAGAGATTTGCTGAGCTTGGAGTTTGTTCCATGGGCTTGGCAAGCTGAAGCCGTACTTCCTTCTACTAGCATTCAGCTATAGCGATCTGGGGGTGTGAATCCCGGGTGTAGCCTCCTCAGCCCTGACCCCATGGCCTTGCCTTTTGCAGACATTCAGAGAAGACAGTCTCCTCATGGAAGGACACAGACTCAAAGGCATAGCAGAGAGTTAACTTCCGAGCTGTGTCCGTCCTTATCAGCTCACCTAGTGAAGCACATTGACATAGGTTTTGAGAAGATTAAAAATTCTACATTTGCAGTTTAAGCTGCAGTTGCAAAAAAAAAAGTGAGTTGGAGAAGAGTGAGTTTTGGCTCTGATAAGGAATTCACATTATTCTTACTGACTTAGAGACTCGGATCCTAGTCCATTTTGTTTAATTGATTCTTTGAGAATACCATCCAAATTGCTTTGATTATATTAGCCCATCCATAACTTCGATGAAACCCACTCCCGCATCCCCTAACTCATCCAACTCTATGTCATTTTTAAAATTCTATATCACGCCATCTCCTCCATCCGAGGCTCACTGTAGAATAGGAACAGGAAGACTATAGGAGCCAGAGGTGGTGGATGATGCAGCAGGCAGCTGCACAGATGAATGCACAGAAGTGACAGTGTGGCTAAGGCTTGTGCCAGCCCAAGATAGACCAAATCCCAGCACGCCATGGCACGTGGGAGGGCATGTTGGTAATTGCTACCTGCTGGGATACGAAGGGTCAGATTTCTGGAACAGCGTGTCCCCTAGTGAGTGGCCGCACTCCAATATAAGGCCCCAAACCCAGCATATATGGGGAGCATAGATTGGGTCTGATGGAGAAAAGAGAGATTCAGACTATTCTGAATACTTTGTGATATGTGCAAATACAACAGTTTGCAAGTCCACGGAAACCAGAAAGCTGGCAAGTCTGTCCCTTGCTAGATTGGTTAACTCCCGTGCTCATTGATTCATTCATGTGGCTCAGTGGTGGTAGCATGGAACTTTCCCAGACCAGAGACTGTATGGGTCACGTGAGGGTCCTTGGCCAGGTGAGCGCTCTCCAGCCCAAACTAGAGTCTGGAGTGGAGCCCCTGATCTGATCGGTATGAAGCATAAGTCATTGCTAAATCCCCATTGCCCCCAAATGACATTTATTTTATATAATAGTGAAGGTGTACACGTGTGTTTTCATGTGTGTGTGTGTATGTATGTACATGTGTTAGTGTGAATCTATGTGCATGTGTATAAAGAGAGGATCCTCACTGAAGGATGCCAATCCCTTCCTGCTCCCTGGGTCAGAGCAAGCTCCACATCTCAACAGAATGAGCTTGAGCTGTCCTTCACTGTCAGATAGGGAAGTGTAGCTTTATTATAGGTGTATTAGAGCAGCTGCAAAGGTAACTGTGAATAACACACTCAGCACAGAGGTGCAGCTGACGCACGGATGGCCTTCTCCAGGACGATGGCTTACTTCTGATCATGATTTATCTACTCTGTCTCCAGGCTCCGAGTGTACAGTCCTGCATCTTCTACAGAGAGAAAGGTGGATCATCATTTCTTTTCTAACCCAGACATTCTGGTTTTGGTAATTGAGTCCTTAAAGTGTCCCTTTCCCGTTCTGCTTCAACCTTGGAGAGGATGGGTATACACGCTCGCACCTTGGAATCACTGCGGCCTGAACCCACGAGCGTCACTTCTAAATTCCATTATACTTAATTATGTAAATCTTCAAATCTCATTAGTAGGTTTGGTAACCCTTCCTCACTTCACTGTTCATGCCTAATTCAAGCAAATCAAGTAATTATAATTTTAATGTAACGTCGGTGATTTTAATTGCAACGAAATTATAATTTCAATTGTATTCCCAATTAAAACACTTGGGCCCATTGCCAATTCTACTTAGTGTGCCAGGGTCCCAAATCTTAGCTAAATAGTATGGAGTGATAAATAGCACACACCCTGTCCCTTGTCCACACAGAGAGCTGGGAATGCGCCAATGAAGGGGGAAGAGGAGACTGTGCTACCTGGATTCCAGGAGTTCCTGCAGCATAAGTCTCTCCTGGGGGCATGGCTGAGGCGGCCTTGAAGTCCTCCTGTGTGGTGCTCTCTGCATCCGCCTGCTACTGCTGGGTGGGCCCCGCATGAGGTGTTCCAGGGAGAAAGGGAAGCATGAGGAACAGCTCACTGCCCACTTAAATATTCTTAGTTACATTATTTATACGTCTGTCACACAGCCGCACACTATGGCCCAAGTTTGGAAGTTGTCTTCTACCACCATGTGACCCTGGGAACCAGATCAGGTCACCAGGCCCAGTGGTAAGTGCCTTTGTTCCCCGAACCATCTTGCCAGCCCCTGGACAAGTGCCCATTTTACCTATTGGCTAGTGGCTAAATTGGTTAAAGCCAATTCCTAAAAACACAGCCAAGGGGCTGGAGAGATGGAGCATTGGTTAAGAGAGCTGGCTACTGTGTCAGCTGTCAGGGCTATAGACGATGCACCTCAAAATCCCGTTTCCTTTATAAATTTTACTTAAATAACATTTCATTTATTTTATATACCAACCGCAGTTTCCCCTCCCTCCTAACCTCCCCTCCCACCCCTCCTCTGTCTCCATTCAGAAAGTGGCAAGCCTCCCAGGGGTTGCATATCCCATCAAACTGAGGCAGGACCAAGCTCCTCCCCTTGCATTAAGGCTGGGCAAGGTAATCCAGCATGGGGAGCAGGTTTCCAAAAGCCAGCTAAGCACCAGGTCCTGATCTCCCTGCTAAGAGTTTTACAAAGAGACCAAGCTACACAGCTGTCACACACACGTGGAGGGTCTAGATAGGTCCCATGGAGGGTCCAGAGTACATGAGCTCCCATGAGCTCAGGCCAGCTGTCTCTGGGGGTTCCTCCATCATGACACTGCCCCCTACCTCAGCTTGTACAATCTCTCCTCCCTTTCTACAAGACTCCTGGAACTCAATCCAGGACTTGGCTGTGGATCTCTGCATCTGCTTCCATCAGTTACTGGATAGAGTATTTCTGATGACAATTAGGGGAGTCACCAATCTGATTACAGTAGATGGCCAGTTAAGGCACCCTCTCCACTATTGCTAGGAGTCTTAGTTGGGGTCATCCTTGTGGTTTCCTGGGGGTTACTCTGGCTCCAGTTTTTTCCTAACCTCCAAATACCCCCCATTAAGATGTCTCTTTTGTTACTCTCCTCCTCCATCCAGCCTCCAACCCACCTCCCACACCCAGCCTGCCCAACCAGCTCCCTCGGTTCCCATCCCTTGTAGAAATAAGACTGAAAGAAGCACGCATGGCAGATTCTGCACAGAAACAATGACTGGATATGAGTATTAACCTAATGAAAATGGAAGTCACTGGTCCAATAGAAATGTTTAGTTTCTCTAATGTAAGAAGGAATAGAAATCAAACTCCCTGGAGCCGCTTATCTCTTCATTAATTCAGTCTTTGGCTCACATTATCGTCATGCATTCACTCAATGGCACCAGAAAGCTATTTATATACTCATTTGCTGTATATTTATTCTTGGGGGCCCAAAAAATAAAGCAAAGCTTGGGGTTGTCACCTCTCCTGACTGGTACTATTTCTAGGAGCTTTGCTGGGACAGTTCAGTAAGATGGTGTTTAGATGAGGTAACATGGAGCCGTGAGCATGTCGCTTGGCATGTTTTATAGTGTGGACCCTGTAAATGACCTCTCACTCACTGAATCTATAAGCATACCTGAGGGAGATGTGCAGTGCGGTAGAAATGGGACTTTTTTCTCCCCCGATCAGTTTGCCCAACCAGAACGGTCTACCTGACTTTCTTGGGACAGTGGTTGAGCCCTTCACCCGAGGCTCGCTTGCCGTCAGAGATTCCCGCATAGCTACTGGAGGATGGGCTTCTCTTCTTTCACGCCTCTGCTCCCTACCACACACACACTACTGACCATTTCACACTCAACTCACACTTAGCTCCCCTCTCACCTGTATATCCCCCCCACACAGTCAGGGAAAACTCTGTCTTCTCTCATCACACCAGAAAAACACAGATTGCATGAATGAATTCTCAACAAACTTTTCTAGAGTTGGTTGGCCTTCCTGGCTAGGTATTACTTGGTGTGCTGGACAATGTATTTATTCCTAGGAAACTCAGTTGGATAGACCATGACCCTCAGGACTTCTGGACTGAGTTTGAAGGGGTAGGAATAATGCGTCAGTGACAGGTTAGTGGTAGACAGCCTGACAAATATTCACGAGGTCCTGAGTCCAGCACTCAGTATCTTAAGGAGGAAAGAAGACATTTCTTATTAAACTCAGGCATGGTGACTCACGCTGTGAACCCAGCACTTGGGTGAGATAGGGGATCAGGTGCTCAGAGCCATCCTGGGTTATTTGAACCCCTGTCTTCAGGGCAAAACAAAGAGAACTCTTAAGGCAAGTTTGAAGAGTTTGAACACTTCCAGTTCGTAGCAAGTGCCTCTGCCCACATCTCTGAGCCACCTAGCCTGATGACCCAGCTGATTTCCTGCCTACCAGTATGGACAGGAAACAACCATGCATCCTCAGCATGGCTATTTTCAAACTATCTTTCCTCTGTAATTTCTAGTTCACATGTTTTATGTCTGAACAAAGAAGGGATGATGATTTTCACCAGGCAACCTTCAAAGGGGATGCGTTGGGGGGAAAACAGCTTGTTCACATCAATCAAAGGTGAATCATTTGCAGACAAGGGGTCTGTGCTCCAACGTGGGAGGCTTTTAGAGGCTGGAGGATACCTGAGCAGGATTTCCTAGCCAGGATGGAGCCATGCTGAACTGCAAATGAGCGCACGCAACCCATCACAGACAAGAGTAATCCGTGAAGCCTACCCACACTTATTCAAGGCTGTGTGTAAGCCACACACCTCTCAGCAGGTGCTGCTCAGGTGAGACATGGAGGAAAAGCATGTGCTGGGGGCGGATAACTGAGCTGCCAATCGTAAATGCTCAAACCAGGGGATTGTCTGGCAGCACATGCGGCCACAGTAAAATCAGCACCAGTTTGCTTGATCCTAGGCCTCATTCAGCCCTACTCTCCTGGAGTTTATGGGCTTGATGGATGGGATCGGGCTCACCTGGAGCTCATTTCACCAAAGCCTACCAGGCTGTTCCAGCAATGCTTTGCGTAAGAATGCAGTCTGTTGATCTGGGAGAGCCCAATGGCTGCTCAAATTGGCAAACAAGATTCCTTTCCAGGTCCAGAGTGACTTATTCACGCTTTTCTTAGAGACCTGCCCAGGCTGGATATATTTGTGTATCTGCATCCGGGTTCCCAGACCATTAAAACACATCTGTTATGGTGGAAAGTCGGCCATGAGAATGCAGAAGGCATGCTAATGACTCATGCACACGTATTCACACATGCACTCACACACTCACACTCACTCAGGTACACACACATGTGCTCCTCCAGCGCAGAATCACTAGGAAGATAAAGAGTCATATCTGTAGACAGCTGTGACCTTTCAGTTGCTCACTCACCAGCTATAGAGGCCCCCAAGACTGACCAATCCCCAGGTGCCATGGAGTGCATGTCTCAGTAGCCGGTCATGGCTCTGTCTTGCCTTATCAGTTTACGGCAAAGCTCTTGGTCAGTTGAAATGATGAATGGTCATTAAACCAATCAGAGAAGAAGATGCATAACTAAGGGGCAGCTCCCAACTTCCTCAACAACTCATTGAGCTCTAAAGGAAGCGATGTGTGAGGTGCTGCTCCAGTCACAGGTGGGTGTGTCTTCTGAAGCCACTCCAGATTCAAGCAACAAGGTCACATGCAACACCACAGCTCAGCCTGACCTGCCTTGATGTATTTGGCAGGCCTCTGTTGACCCGTTGTTGGGTCAAATCACCTCACAGAATGCCCCATACAGAGTATAACTCCCATGTCAATATTTGAACCTCCTGACCATACAGTATACTGTGGTCTGTGGCTTGCGTCTCCTTGGGATGCCATGGCTCTTCTGTATCTTAGGGCAGTCTTACCTTGTATCGTGAACTTGGAAAAGATCAACTTTCAGAATGTACAGCTTGCTTTCTAGCAAAATGTACACCACATTGAGTGTTGCCATGGAAATGATAAAAACAAATCATGGGGCTTCGTTGTCAGGTTAGGAAGCATCCACATGCACAGACCTTTGCATCCTGGATGCTTCCAAATGTTTTCCTCATATTCCGTTTCTGAGCCACACTGTCTATAGCTTTTCACTATGAAAAGATTGATAACGGTCTGGGTTTTTTTTCCCCTTAGCTTCAGAGATTGTATTCATTAGTTTTCTTGTTCTGTGTGGAGTATATGACTTGTAACTACTTAAGATAGGAGGGATTGTCTGGGCTCATCGTGTGAAGGACAGTCCATCCTGGTGTGAAGGACAGTCCGTCCTGGTATGGACAGTCCATCCTGGTGTGAAGGACAGTCCGTCCTGGTATGAAGGACAGTCCATCCTGGTGTGAAGGACAGTCCATCCTGGTATGAAGGACAGTCCATCCTGGTGTGAAGGACAGTCCATCCTGGTTAGGAAGGAATGGCAGCTGGAGCTTAAGGCAACCACTCACATGTCTAGGAACCAGAAGCGTGACGTGAAATGGGTTGGTCCATGCCTGTGAGATCCTGTACTTCCAGCTAGATCACACTTCCAGAAAGGTCCCACAGCCTCCCCCAGATACCACCTGCCGCTGGGGACCAAGTGTGTAAACATATGAGCCTGAGGGGGGGCATTTACATCCAAACCATAACAAGGGAAAATGAGGGTCAGACTGCCCTCGAGGAATCTCATGGAGACAAGCCTTAGGGATACAACACACAAAAGAACAAGGGTATGTTGTCCAATGAATCTTAGTCATACGAAGGGTTAATCTGCGTGGCCAATCCTTGCTGTCATCCACTTACAATTCCTGGACCTACAAGCAGTTATCCTGGCCAGAGATCTTATGGTTTTCTATGGCAACCTCCCAAAACTTACGGTTGATTCAACTGTATCTGGGGTACAAAAGGAAGAGCTTCTCATTCCCAGGGGAGATCTGTGGCAGGTGGGAAGGGGACCAGGGGTTGGAGGCAAAGAAGAGAGTATAACCCGATGCCGTACTGAAGATTAGTTATGACTTAAAGCTTGGGATTCTAGACGTGTTTCTCTAATAACATTACATTTAGCGTAAGAAGGGAGGGAAGTGGTGGGTTGGGGAGTGTTATAGAAAATTGCCATGAAGCTGGGAACTGAGAACTGGTCAGGAATAATGAAGAAGATGGGCACAGGCTATGAATGAAGAAAGGAGAGTTAACCCAAATTACATGGCTGCAGATTTGGGGTATCATGAACCTGGGGGCATGATGGTGCCTTTTCTGACTTTCAAAGTATATAAATCTATGACTATTTAGATTTCTCTAAAGAACAGGAGCCAATATCCTGCCTCCTGGAGAACCGTGGGGACCCTCCAGTTAATATATTCTAGGAGAGCTTAATATTCTGAGGATGAAAGGCTTCGGGTGAACATGAGATGTTATCAAAGCCATACATATTTTAAAGCCCCGGGATTCCAATTGAGTTTGCCCTTTTCAGATGCCCACTGAATAGTTTAAATGCTTCCAACATGACTTTGAAGTTCTATTAAGGACAGCCGGAGATCAAAAGCACAAACCCAGGGGCATGGAGACGTCACAGAGAAGGGCAGGCTGTGCCAGCCATACTGACAGGATGACTTTCTGTTCGTCAGAGACCTTCTCACCACACCATTGAAGGCTTTAAAATTAAAAATACAGATATCTGCACAAATCATACCATTCTTATGACGTAAAGATCAGCAGTTAGCTTCTGTATGCTCTTTGGTAACAGTCTAATTTAAAGATATAAATATCAGAGATATACCTAAAATCTGTACTGGACACCACCTATGTCCATACAAACAACTTTGCTACACCCGGAAATGAAACAAAAACACCATGTTCTGTATTTGATACATTTATATATAAAGTGCACCATTTATAGTAATCATAGTTTGCATGCAGATGCTACATGACGTTAGGAACCTGACATGTGTGTATTGGCCTCTATTATTTAGTGAAGCTAGCACTGAGCTTTTGCTGGGCGCTTCTGCTTCATCATTTCCAGTTTTGTTTAGGGGTATGCCTGGACTACCGTGGAGAGTAAACACACTGGCAGAGTCTGGGCATTGCACTTGCTGCCATCTGGTATAAGCCTCCTGTAAGGAACAGGCATTTGTCTGCCTTCAACTTCTCTATGTTACAAGGAATCTGCAACACACGTTCTTATCCCTACCTCCTGCTGTGCACACATGATGCTTCACCCGTGTGAGTGGCATTACTGGCTCCTGGAGCTGCACACGTTCACCTCTCCAAGGTGCTGATGCCAGATTTGTCGCACCATCTGGACTCCCACAGGCAGGACCAAGAAGCCCATTTCACAGCCTTCGAGACAGCGCGCCCCTTTCTCATGGTCGGTACTCGCCGTACAGAGGCTGTTTCCTTCTGGCTTAATGACCATTTCCCTAGTCATGATATAGAGCATGTCTGGGAGCATGATAGACATTCATGGCTCCATTTTGCATTGGCTTTCGGTGTGTCATGCTCACCGATTTAAAAGCTCCCCATTTATTAACCATATTTATCTTTCCTAATATGTGAACCGAGCTGAGCATATCTTTTTTGCAGCCTGTCATTTGCCTGTTAAGCATTTATGGCGCCACTTGCAATATGAAAGTTTTGTGTTTTTGAAAGGATCAAATTCACTTGCATCTTTCTTGCTTGAGAGTATGTCTGAGTAGCTTAAACATTCAGAACATACTGTGGAGGAATGGATTTATAGCATCCAGAACTGGGGGTAGGGGATGGTTAGTCTTCTCTTTCAACAATTAGTTTCTTTTTCTTTTTATTTCTTCTTTTTTGCTTCTTTTAAATTGATTTTTATTGAGCTCTACATTTTTTTCTCTGCTCCCCTCTCTGCCTCTCCCCTCCCCACTTCAACCCTCCCCCAAGGTCCCCATGCTCCCAATTTACTCAGGAGATCTTGTCTTTTTCTATTTCTCATGTAGATTCTTAACCAACCGGAATTAATGTTTCTGGGCTGTGGAAATTGTGAGTCTTGTTTTATTTTTCCAGTGGACAGTCAGTGTTGATCCTGTTTTTTGAGCAAGTCTTTCTTTCCTCACCCGCCAGCCTCCGTTTACTCCTTCGTCAACAAGGGCCTTAACCCTCTGATTTGAAAGCATTTGGTCTCGCATGCATTCATCACACATAAAAATGGGGTTTTCTGGGCTATTTTGATATAGGAATACAGCATGCAGCAAGCAAATCAGCTTCTCTTGTGCATCCTGTTCTCATGATATGGTCCCTCCTCTCCCCTCTCCCCTCCATCCCCAGTCACCTTCTACTTCACACTGTCCCCATGTTTCTGGTATAACATCGTGCAGCTCAGCCATGTTTCTGGTATAACATCATGCAGCACAGCCATGTACAGCCATGTTTCTGGTATAACACCGTGCAGCACAGCCATGTACAGCCATGTTTCTGGTATAACACCGTGCAGCACAGCCATGTACAGCCATGTTTCTGGTATAACATCTTGCTATGTTTCTCTAAGACTGCAATGTTTGATGTAGGTTTTCAGTGAACACTTTCTTCTAATGTGACGAAAGAGCTTCCTACTAATTGTATGGGAAGGTTTATTAGTTTAACAATGGATGCTATCAGATTTGATGACTTTTTCTTCCTGTATCTACAGGGAGGAAAGGGTGTGTTTCTCCTTTAATCTCTCAGTGCCAAAACGAAATCTTATCCTTTCATGTTCAGACTAATTATTATTTTTTTAAACCCAAGTAACAAATGTGCATATTTCAGAAAGTGAATAGTAGAATCAGCAGCAAGGATACCACAGAGTGACAGCTGGTAGCAACACAAAGAATGTTCTGATCATTCCTCCTGTCTTACAGAACAAATCACTTTGCAGTCATGGTGACTTCCAGCATGTCTCAAGACGAATGGGAACTATGGTAGCCACTGCTTCATCTCCCAGAGAAAGCGTCAGGCCCTGCCATAGCTACAACTGAGTTCCCAGTTTTAAAATTGGATGTTGATTCATGTTGATGTGTATCATGCAAATATTATACCTTATTTGCATATTCTACTTTTACTTGGTGAAAGTCCATCTGCCTTTGAGGGAACTCAGCCACTAGAGATGAATTTTCTCAATGGGTTTATAGTTTGAAATTGGTGATAATTTATTTTTAATTCTTTTTCTTTTGGAGTTTGGTATGAGTTCTGTTTTAATAATGTAGTTCTCGTGCACAAATTGTAAGTATTTCAACAATGTAATTTAATTTATCCTCTCAAAAGCTCTGTGAATTGGTAGAAAGTTTTTAATGACTTATTTTTTAACCATATTAGAAATTATAACAATCTCATTGTTAAACTTTTGCATACAAAAGCAATAAAGAAAACAATTAAAATCCTCTTCCTTTATTCCAGAGATAATGAACTGTAATAATTTGATGTATAATTTTATTTTTAATATATGCATGCATTTTAATAACATTTCAAACAGGCTGCCCTGTGCGTTCTACTTTTATGTCCTTGCTATTATACAATTACCATTTACTATATTCATGACTCTTACTTTGAAGTTATGGTTTAAATGGCAGCAGGTTGCTTTGTTTCCCGAGCAGAACAGGTTTGATGTTAGTATTCTTCTCCACATGAGTGTTTGCCTTACATTTAAGCAATCAATATAGTATGCATTTTCATGCTTTCTGTTTAGGTTTATTAATTATAATTTGAAGTATATTTTGGGACACAATCTCAGAGAGAAAATTGGTCTAAGATGACACAATGATACTTTGCCTCTGTTTTCGCCTCCTTGAATCAACTACAATTCCCAGCTCACAGCAATCCCATGAAATCCCTTTTGCAATGAATAAGCAAACACTTGCAGGGAGGATGGAATGCAAGCAGGAAAGCGCAAATCCAAATTTCTGCTCTCTGAACTTCCTTAAACAGTCCCATATTATTTGAATAAAGATATGTCTGAGTGAAATGCCCCTAAGGAGCTGCCAATCAGAGTGACTGTAGCACACAGAGACTCCCCTCTTGTTGACACTACAAGCCAATGGGAGGTTGCAGTTTCTCTGGGTTTTTGCAGCCATCAGGAGCCTGGGATGAAGGTAGCTGTGCTGGCCCTGTGCCTTCGTCTATGGCTGGGGAAGGCACTGTGACCTCTAGGCCTTGCACAATGGGACATGAGACACCTCTGACCACAACAGTCCTTAGAGGGAGCCCTTGACCAGCTACCTCCAAGAGCAAGACTGACCTGAGAGGTGACAAATGGGAACACTTGGTTTGGGGTTTGTACAGCACAGTGCCCTTCTTGCCCCTTCTCCTTAGTGACTTCGGATGTAATGTGATCAGCAGCTTCACAGGCCCCTCTTAGCTTGCTGTGGAGCTTGTCAGATGATAGGCTCTGTTCCCTTTGGTCACTGTGTGTGAATTTTTCCATATATAAAGTTCAGATTCTTTGTAGAGCTTGTTGCAAATGTTTACCCAACAAATCTTGCTTCTTTAGCTGTGACCTCTTTAACACTATGGCCAATCAACCCAATCACTTTTTACTGTGGTAGTGCTGTTGTTATTGTTACATGGGTAAATCTTCCTCCATACACAGATCAAACATAAGTGCACTTAAAATCCATTGATGTGTTTCTCATTCATAAATAAACTAACATTTAAATCTTAGCTGGGGTCATCCTTGTGGGTTTCTGGGAGTTTCCTTGGCAGGTTTCTCCCTAATACTATAATGGCCCCCCTCTATCAAGGTATCTATTTCATTATTCTCCACCTCTGTCCCATCCTGATGCCTTATGTTCCCATCCTTCATCCCCTCCCCAAGCATTTGTTTTTTGGATCATAGTTGTTCTGTCTGATGAGATAGAATCTCAAAGAAATTTTAATTACATTTCTCTGACCCTAAGGAAATTGAACACTTGAAATACATTTATTAGCCATTATATTTCTCCTTTTGAGAACTAGTTTTGGGGTGGATTTTTGTGTTTATTACCTGCAGTTATTTATATGTGCTTATGTATTTATCCCTTGCCTAAAGAATGGTTGGTGACAGGTTTCTCCTGTTCTGTAGGCTGTTTACTCTGTTGACAGAAAAATATACAAAATAGGATGAAGTGGCTCACAGAAACACACTAGAAAGTGAACTCTGATTGGGACATGTGTGAAACCCTTCACCATGGATGGTTTTGTGTGGGGATTCTAAAGGTGTTTCCCTACTGGGTGACACCTTTATGCTCAAGAAAATGGTACACAAGACAGGTTTAGAAGTCAAACACTTAGTGGAAAAAATCAAAAGGAAATTTATTTTAAAATAATTCTTTGATGAACATAGAATTTTGTTAAAGATAAAATGATATTTATGGACAAGTAAGATGAATTTGCTTGTTTATTTTCTCATAAACAATTAAGTTTGGCTTGATATTTGTTATGCCAGATATAGATCAAATTCAATGAATTTTGGAGTTGGTGCATATTTTGATTTATAGTTACTGATGTTGAAAATACTGATTTTGGTAAATATAAGTAGGAAATGACAGATATAAATTTCAGGCCAGGTCTTAGTTACTTTTCTATTGATGCGATAAGGGACTAGGAGAAAGACAACTTAGAGAGAAATTTATTTGGTTTTACATTTTAGAGTGCTGGAATTTATGATCACAATGGTGACGAGTACGGCAGAAGGTGGGCAGCTTGGTGCTGGAGCAGTAACTGAGAGCTTACGTCTTCATCAGCGGGGGCAGAGAGGGGATGAGAAAAGACTCTGGGAAGGGAGTGAATCGTTGGAAATTTCAAATACCACCCTCAGTTCACACCTCCTCCAACAAGGCCTCACCTCCTAATCCTTCCCAAATAGTTCACCAACTGGGAACCAAGCCTTCAAACACATGATACTGTGGAAACCATTTTCATTCAAACCAACACTGGCCATTTCAGAAATTGTTGGAATTCTGTCCTAACCCAAAGCCAAATTTTGTTTAATGATGCTTCATAAAATTCAAGTCAGCAGCTCAAAAGCACCTTTTAAAGTCAACCATCCTAACACAATGGAATCCCAAGGTCTACTAATTTGACACTTACATGAACAAACATGGAGTAAAATTATTAAAAGTCTTTGTTTTCCATAATTAAATTGATGTTTGTATGGAAAGAAAATGTCTCATGTGTGATATCAAATCTGGACTGAGGTGTCCCATGCAGCACCTGCTGCTGGTGTGTGCTGTCAAGGCGTGCCCAGTGCCAAGTCTTGCTCTGTGCTCAGAACCAGCCTGGTATGAAGTCACATCATGCAACAATTGTCAGAAAGACCTTGGGTTCTTTGTGCATTTGGTTTTTACTCAGTTGTGATCACTGAGTGTTTAGAAGTCTTTAAGTGGTGCTAAATTTTTCAGAAGATCCACATTCAGTTATTGGAACCACAGTTTATAGCGTAGGGGCTTAATGTATGAGAGAGCATTTGGCAGCACTCAGACACCAGTGAGATTGTTCTAAGCTGGGGGTGGCTGGTGCTGGATGTCAAGGGGCTTTCTCATTCTCAAGTGCAACACACACACACACACACACACACACACACACACACACACACGGTATTCACATAAGGAAGATGGTTGATCTATGTGATTGGTGGATCCTTGTAGGTGGGGCCATGTGTGTGATTGGCATGGAGTTTATGAACATAAACCTCCTACCTGACTGCTCATCTCTTTCAAGGCTCAGTTGTTGCGTTGCACACAGGAGAATTTAATAAGATTCCACATCGCCCAGGCTGAACTGCCTTTGTGACAATTTTACACTAGATTTTGGCTGAAAAGCTAGGTCGAGATAACATTCTAAGAAACAGACTGCGTAAAGGGACAGAGAAGAAGTTTAGAAAGAACTTGACAGAATAAATTATCACACACTTACTTTGTTTCTGGTGTGAGAGGTTGGAGAAAGAAAGAAATGGGACCAAAGTGGAGAAAGAAGAGCCCAGATGTAGAGATGGGGTAGGTGGGAAGTAAGATCCAGAGGGACACTACGCACCATGTCAGCTGATCTCTGTTTTCACTGCAAAGGTACTGAGAGACAGTGCCTCTGCTCAGGGAAGTAGCAGCATGTAGAATGATCGCGACACTCATGAAGGGAGCTCTCATCCCCTTGCAAAGGAGTCTGTTGTACTGCACAGCTTAGGTCCAATCCAACATGGGTAGCACTAGTGGGATTGGGAAAGTGGATATGATTTAAGAAGACAGTGATGGCACTACTTTGTTTTGAGATTACACTACGATTTTGAGATCACTGAGGAAGGTAACATCAAGGGAGGGTCTCAGGCTGGGCCTTGGGTGACTGCGGCATGGTACTGATGTCACTGGACCTTGAAGAGAGAAAACAAGAATAATAGTAGAGGCTGCCGAGGAGTTGAGGCATCTGCCTCCCCTCTCCTGTTCAGATTCTGGAAGGAATGAATGTTGGCAGCTGGTTGAGCACACTCCACAGAAAAGGGGAGGGATTGCAGGAAACCTGCCCTTCCCTCTGTGCAGAGAGACATTTTTAAAAATTAATGAACAATGGAAAGGTAAAGAGGCAGAATAGTGTGCAAGGGTTTTCCAGCCAGTCACATTTGCCCCAATACCCTAAAGCCACAAGCTTTCACCCAGAGTTTGAAGAAAACCCAGCCCACTACCAACACCATGCCATCCTGCTACTTCAGCTAACTTCCCTGGGATACCTTGGAAAGAGACAAGCACACTGTCCTTGGAGAGAACCACTTAAGTCAGAGATGACAGCACTCAAGGGCAAGAAACACTGAGCTAAGACAGAAAGAAGCATCCGACAGCTGAAACAGAGTAAAACCTCTCTTGCTCTTCCTCCAGGCTTCCAGGTGGGTATGAGCAAAACTTGCATGACCCTGTGTACGTGGAGGCAAACGCCAACAGTGTTTAGCAGAAACTCTTTCAATAACAGCTCATCTCACAAGAGTGCCAAGAGAACCTGACAAAGGCACCACTCACAGATACACAAACATGGCTGCTGCTAGCAAGGTGGTGTCCTTTGGGAGGCCAGTATCTGCCCCAGGATAGAGGAGGCAAGGAATCAGTGGGGAGTGGGGGTAAGAAGGAGCAGTGGGGGTGTGACTTAGAAGAGAAGGCAATACAAGAACCAGGTGTGTTCAACGGAGAAGGCAGTGCAGGAGAAAGACGGGTTGAGCATCTTCAGGGGTATGTCAGTAGCTCGACAGTAAGTCAGAGGGCCAAAGTGAGGTGAGTGGAGGGCTCAGTCCCCTCAGAGGGGGGGCACAGAAAGAGACTGACATTGTAAGAGCAACTGGATGTCCATCGTCAAGGGAACTCTGCAGTGAAGAACATAAAACAGAAGGCGCAAGGGACCAAGGACCTGGACACTCAACACCCTGTGGACTGAACAAGACACTTTGCTTTCTCAGGGCAGTTTATCATCCAAAGCTGCTTAATGTAGCACCCTAAACAAGGGGCTCCAGAGTTCCCTAAACCCAGCAGTAGGGCAAGGGCAGCTTGAAGTACCATTCTGTTTCCAAGGCACCTTGAGCATCTGTGCCAAGACCAAACAATTGTCATGTTGACATACTGTCAAGAGGGAATCAGGGATGTTTTCTTTAGAGATAGTGAAGCCACCCTTATCAATCCCAAAAGTAACAAAAGACTCAGCCGGGCAAAGCAAGGAGATATGTTCGCAGGCTCTGAGCTGGGGCATTATGATGCTCTGCTCAGCTATGACCCGTTCATATCTCTTTCTGCCATCCATGAAAATGACAGCTGACTGGCCATGTCCAGGCCTTTCTTTGCCGCCTCTCCTGTACTGTTATGGAATATGTGTCTGTTTTGGATTCCCTTGGGTCTTAGTTTTAGCTGAGGGCTAGCTAAAGCTTGCCTACCTGTGAGTGCATGTGTGCATGCATACACACAAACACATCACACACACACACACACTCACACACACACACACACTTGGGGCGGGGGGGGAGAATATCAGGTTGCACAGTGATGATCTTAGTCAGAAATGTATTAACTTATCCTCTATCTTGATTGGTAGGTAGATAGATGATAGGTAGATAGATGATAGATAGATAGATAGATGATAGATAGATAGATGATAG
>LOJH01029368.1:0-17444 GCA_001685095.1 Ellobius talpinus
GAGATTCAGAGTAAGAACTCAGGCTGGCAGAATGGTGTGGAAAGCAACTCCTTTCAGATGGCTAAAATACACTGGACACACACAACATACATGGGGAAATGGGTCACAAGACTGAGCAGGGGGACTGGAGCAGAGGGGCTGTCCATTCAGTTAAGAGTCTAGGCCACATGAAGTACAGAGGACATGGGAGTGGAGGTCCGTGAGGAGCAGTTGTGATTTATTCCTGATGGGGAGGAGGAAGCACATTGCAGCCCAGAGCTTAAGGCAGAACCTAAGATGTCAGAGGGGAACAGGCGATATTCTCGGTGATGGAACAGACATTTAGAAACTGGGTTAATAGAACATCTTAGGAGTAGTGGTGAGCCCAGGACTGGGCTTTGGGTATGGCACGAAGAGCCTGCCTCTTACACATCATCAGTGCCCAACAAATAGTTAAGGTGCTGGGGCATTTGCTCAGTCACTTGAAAAGTACATGTTTAGAATGGAGAGAGAGAGCTGGGTGGATTAGAGCCCTGGCTGTGCAAGACTGAAGAACACAGTCTGGATCCCATCACTGGCAAGAGGTGGGCATGGTCTTTGCACACCTGTGATCCGCTCCCTCCATACCCCTGGCCCATCTCCCATAGAGAGCAGGGTGGAGAGAAGAGGATCGCCGGAGATCTCTGGCTACCAGCCTAGCGGAAAACCTCAGCTCTGGGTTCAGTGGGAGACCTTGTCTCAGAGAAAGAAGGCAGAGAGTGAAAGAAGACACCAGACACCTTCTTCCGGCCACTACACATCGTGCCATATACCACACACATGTTCCCCACCTCTAAACACAGGCATTTTGTTTTTAAAGTAAGCATAATTTCATCACCCTCTTATGCATGAGTCTAGGTGTAGAGATATGTCCATGAACCAATGAGATTGCTGTCACCATGGAGTAGCCATGGTATTGTGGAGGATTGGGGATGGGAGGATGAGGTGTCATAGGACAGAAGGAGATGATGTTGCCCAAGATCAGGGAAGGGATGGTGCCAGGGGATGTGGACAGGGGCAAGTCTTGAAGATGTAAAAGAGGATCCTTGGGATTTACAGATGGAGTGGGATGTCTTTCTGTTGCGGAGATGGAAGTGGCCAGAGGTCACAGGACTGGGAGCCTGAGAGCCTCTTCCCCCACTTCAACTTACAGATTTAGGGGTGTGAGGGAGGCAGGATGAGGCTACTAAGGGAGAGAGTGTTGAAGCTGAGTCCCAGAGCATAGAGTCATGAGGGAAAAAGGAAGCGGGTGGGGGTGGGGTGACATCAGGAAATCAGGAAGCCCCAGGTGAGTGTTTCTGAAACACTCCCTCAAGGGAGGTCAGGACCCAGCTTAGACATTTGGATTTAGCAACCTCGATGTCATCAGTGCACAACTAAGAGCTGTTTTGGAAGGAAGTGAGAAGGAAGGATGATAGGAGAGAAAGGCAGCACAGGAGGGGCTGGAGACCAACTGGGCCATGGCTATGAACTGGAGTGACAGCTGGGTGCATATGAAGAGCAAGAAGGCTCACTTGTGACTCTGGGGACTTTAGAGACTTTAGAGCAAAGAGGATAATGCCTGGGGGCGGGGCACAGAGTGGAATGAGGAAGTGTGGTGGGGGTCATCCGGGAGCTATGAGGTTCTCTTGAGATGCAGAAAGGACTGTTAGAGGCTTTGGATCTGACAGTGTCCAGGGTGGGAGATGCCAAGAGGCACACCAGTGAGGACAAGGACATTTGCCACTCCTTTGAGGATTGGTGTGAAAAGGCGTGAAGTAGGAGGGAGCACATGGGGGTAGCACAGGTAGGCCCCTAGGGAGATAGGAAGAACATGGGGGTGGGGCAGGACAACTTCATTGGCCTGAGTGCTGCGGGGGCAGGTAGACATTTTAAAAGCTCCGAGTCAACAGCATGGGTAAGGTTGACTCCAAAGCACAGACTAGGGAGGGGTGAAGGGTTTCAGTACATGACACAGGCTTCATCACTCTTGCATGAATGTTTATTCAGAATGAGAATCACTGGGACTGGAGAGATGGCCCAGCTGGTAAGAGCACTTGTTATGCAATCGTAAGGCCCAGATGTTGGATCCTATCTCCATGTAACAAGGAAGCTGATCTCTTTTGGCTTCTGCATGTGCAAAGGTGTGTGCACACATCCATGTGTGTGTGTGCATACACATGCACATATACATGTGTGCATGCACACACACACAGACACACACACACATCTCTAATTCTAAAAACAAAGAACAAAGTGAGCATTCACCACATCATGAGAAGTGATAAGATGCAAGCAAGGTCTCCTTCCTATGGACTTTTCTGAGTCAGGATGATGGCCTTGACAAGCAGACCTCTTGAGATGGCTCTTCGTCCCCCCCTCCCCTCAGTAGGTCCCACTCATGGTCTGCAAGCACAGGGTGGAGAGGCGGGCACTGCTCCCAGGTACCCTGTGATCTCCCATATCCGCAGACACTTTTCAAAGATTTAATTTCAACTATGGCAAAGGAGAAGACATGCTCTCTGCAGAGCAGACTAATGAAGTGTCAGATGACAGAATTTATATGCCAGGGGAAGGGCAGAGGTGCCCCAGCCAGTTCCCTCTCTCTCCCACATGCCAGAGCTGTTCCTAGATCCTGAAAGGAGCCACCAGAAGAGGAAAGATGTCCTGGGCATGCGTCACTGTCTCTTGAGGCATCGGCTCTGTGGAGGCTGGTGGTGGGGCCAGGGCAAGCACAGGCCCTGGATAAATGCAAATCCCGTCACTTCTATTTCTGGGTCTGAAGACAGAGATCTCTTCACATCCGACCACAGGCTGTGGGTACTGTGTGTCTGCCTGGCTTTCATTGTGGGGTCACTACCTGGCATCCATCCTCACAAAGCAAAGGAGCAACCCGTTGGAAACAAACTCAGCCCTGTCTCAAGGTATGTCTAGGCTTCAACCTGACAATATGCCCTTTCAATTCTATTTTTCTTTAAACCTCACCAAATTTCATGTGTATTTATGAATATACGGTTACTGCCAAATTCCTGGCAATTTATTCATATTCAAAGCTCCCAGCTGTGGTGAGAGAAGAGTACATTTTTCAAGAGGGAAAGAAATGATTTTCCCAATATAGCAAAAATATGTCCCATTTTTATGGCCACATATCTGATATCAAAGTGTGAGGACGAAGTCTGGAGGAGGAGGAGGTGGAGGCGGCTGACCTTTGGTGACCACTGGGCCATGAGAATAAGTGGAGTGATGGAGTAGAGTGTCCACACTTGCTCATAAAGTCAATTCCTTAGCAGGTCCTCAGCCTACCCAGACAGAGGTTTGGTATGGACTGTTATCTGGAAGATTCTGAGTGTAAGGAAAAGTGATTGGACACAGATAATTGGAATGAGCACACTCAAGGTTGGTGGTCCCCCAACTTAATAACCTAATACGGCACCAAGAGAAGGAGGGCTAGAGCTCAGATTTATCCCCAGGACTCACATTCTAGAGGGCAAGAACTGACTATCACAAGTTAAGTTGACCCCTGATTTCTACTATGCTCTGTAGCATTCATGTGCCCTCCTCCCTCTCTTCTCTCTGTGACTCTCTCTCTCTCTCTCTCTCTCACACACACACACACACATAAGTTTTTAAAAAGATTCCTTAAAAAGGGGGCTGGATTGATGGCTTAGTGGTTAAAAGCATTGACTGCTCTTCAAGAGGACCTGCGTTCAATTCCCAGCACTTACATGGCAGCTCACAACAGTCTGTAATGCTAGAAACAGGGAATCTTATATCCTCTTCTGGCCTTGAGGGCACCAGAAATGCACGGGCACAGGCATATATGCAAATAAGACACCTATACACATAAGATGATGATAAAATGAACTCTTAAAAATGCAAACAAACCAAAAAACAAAGAATGTGAATTCTGGAGTCCTAAGAAACAGTGTGATCCCTCATTCCATCATTCTAGCTTGTGAGATATTGACAAGGTGTTCACCTCTCGTACTCATAGCACCTCAATTTATAAGGCCTATATAAAACACCACTGTACGCCTGGACTGCTAGTGGATGTAATAAGGTAATGTCTGCAGGGTCTGAAGAGGTGGCTCAGCAGTTAAGTATACCTGGCTGCTTTTTCAGAGGAACAGGGTTTGATTCCCAGCACCCACAAGGATGCTCATATTGTCTGTTATTCTAGTACCAGGGGATCCCATGCCCTCCTTGGGCACTGCACACAAGTAGTAGATAGCCATAAATACAGGCAAAACACCCATACATACAAAATAACAGAGAAATAAAATGTTCAAAATATCGAAATTACCAAAAGAGAATGCCTAGTAAGGCCTGAATGGAGAAGCCAAATATGCTTTCCACCATGTTGGCTCTTATAGAAAGGGTGACTCCATGCATGATAATGCTTTATGTGTTTAGATGTCAGAGGAGAAAAGGATCTCAGTAGGCTGGAGCCTTCCAGATCCCAGAGAAAGAGATCCTAGTAAGCATCTTTGGGGTGGGTCTTGGAGAGTAGCTAGTTCTTAGACAGTAGAGGATTAACAACTCAAGGCAACAGAGATGCCCAGGGCATAGACACAGATGTTTAAAATGTTCATGGGATTTAAAACAGTATGTAGATCAGCCTGGGTGGCAGGGGGCTTTCATGTGAGAAACGGAAGGAGGTCATACTGGAAAGGCACGTAGCCAGCTAGGGAAGACCATGGTTGCCAAGCTCAGAAAGTTAGCATTGCTTTTATGAGCAAGGCTTTTGAATATTGAAGTGTGTGGGGGTCTGTATCTGAGGGATATCCACAGTGGTGGGGTTTATGAGAGGGATTATGATTTTTCAAAAAGAAAAATTCAACTCTCCTTGGGTCTGTGACTGTGGCTTTCTTTGGGAACGCGGTCTTTATAGATGTGGCTGAACTAAGATGAGCTTATATGGGGGGGAAGGTTGAACCTTCCTTTGACATAGACATCCGGAAAAGAAAGCCATATGAAGTCACAGAAGGGACATGGAGATGAAGGGTAATCACAATGGAGGCAGAGTGGAGTGATGAATATATAAGCCAAGAAATACCTAGGATGCCAAAAGCCATTAGCAGCTGAAAAAAGACAGAGGGTTCCACCTTAGTGTCTCCAGTGGCTCTGCGGAAAATCCCAAATTCCTGACAGTGGATTTCTAACTTTCAGAATTGTGAAAGGGTTAAGTATGCACTCATTTGGGTTTTCTCTAACTCCATCTCTCACTGTGTGTATGCACACATGTCCTGTGTATGTATGTGTGTGGAGGCCAGAGGTAAACCTTGGGTATCTTCTTCAATCACTCTCTACTTTGTTTTTTTGAGAAAGTCTCTCTGTTATCTGGAACTGGTTGGTTAAGCTAGCCTGGACAGTGGGAGAGTCCCTGTGATTCACCTGTCCGCCACTCTCCACTCCCCGCAACAACCAGTGCTGGAATTGTGAGCAGCTGCCTGTCTTTTCTATGTGGCCTCACAATCATTTTACCTACCGGGCCACCCGTCCAACCCCAAGTCCAGTAGTTTGAAACCTCTCCAGCATTCAGTATACCGATGTGCCAGATCCAGGAAATGACTAAGTATGACATGAAGAGCAGTATGAGGACGTGGCTGTCCAAAACAGGTGTTCTTATATTTCTGTTGCTATGACAAAGTACCCTGACACAAAACAACATAGAGCAGGAACAATTCTAGGTTGTAGTCCATCAATGAGGGGAAGCTGAGGCAAGAACTGGAAGCAACTAGTCACATAATATCTACAGTCAGCAGCAGGGAAAAAAGGAGTGCACACATGCTGCTTGCTTGCATCGTTGTGCTTAGTGCTCGATTCCTTCATGCCTATAGGTAAGGTCCAGCCCATAACACAGTGCAGTCCACATTGAGAGTGGGTCTTCCCACCTCATCTGACAATCAACATAATCCCTCACAGACATATCCACAGGCCAACCTGGGCTAAGTAACTCCTCAGTTGAGACCCTCTACTTAGGTGATTTCAGGTGGTGTCAAGGTAACAGTTAAAACTTAACCAGCACACCAGATTAAACATCAGTGACAGAGGACAGAGTTGAGAAACCATCCTCCGAGCAAAGCAACGAGACTCAAATGAAAGAGAAGGAAAACGGGAAGGAGAGAAAGGTCTAGCAGCATCTAAAGGGCACCTTTTGATGGGCAGAACAGCTGCACTCAGAGACCCAGGGTGGAGGACATTTTGGCAAAGAATCGGTGGCTAATCTATATCTGTCGCGATCGAATTCCTTCAGTGGGAAAGCGGAGCTTCAGGCCACAGGATACGAGGCACTAGAGGCCAGGAACCCCACACTTCATCTCCTGTGCACTCTGGAGACACACGAGATTGGAAAATCAAAACTTTGCAAACATTTTGGCTGGAACATTCTTTCAGTGGCTGGCGACCCAACCCAGTGGAGGGAATGTGCTCCGAGCCCTCTGCGTGGGCTAGAGCTGTCAGTACCTGCCGGAAAGCTTTTCCTTCAACTCAAGAGCTCTAGAAATACAAACAAGGCACACCATAATTGCTAGTTAATTTGTTGCCGGTGAATTGATTCCAGATTTGGGCTTTCCCCATTATTGCCACTTTTACCTATTTTAGTGCCTCCCGAAGTTCACGGAGCTATAATTTTGCATATGCTTAATGACTACCCAATGGCATTAGAGAGTCTGGAAATGTCCCTTTGTTCATTTTGAGATGTCCCACCCCGTAATCCGAGGGCCCCGGAAACCCCAGAGTGCTCTAGTTCTTCAAGCTTCCCTCCCACTCCCTGCTCAACTAGAAGTAAAATAAAGCCACTTTCCAGTCAGAATAATTGCCACGGTGGAGAAAAGATGTTTTTTTTTAAAAAAACTTCTCTCCAAATTACAGATCTGAGATAACGATGAAAGTAAAATTACAGTTTCAAGCCTAAAGTGAAACCCGTCAAGGAAAAACACAAGCCACTCACAATGTGCAATTTTCTTGGGGCCAAGAGCCATGAAATGCACTTTGCTACCATGCAAGTCTCACTAGTGCTGTCGCAGGACTCAAGTGGCTTCAGTGGTACAAGGTCCCCGAATTACCCCAGGTTTGCAAAATTCTGCCTTCTATTAGGGGTCAAGTTGAGAGCTGACAATCAAACCACTACCAAGAAAAGTGTGTTTCTTTCTGAGACACTTTCCTTTGTTTGCCGCTGATGGAGAAGGGAGGCTATAGAGGAAACAGTATAAACTCTCATGGGCTTCCTCTTGAGAAGCCATTTTCCACCAAGCTAAGGTGTCCAAAAGTGGACCATGTTGATCAAGTGAAGAGAAACAGATGCACAGGAATAGAGATGGGGTTACCGAAGCAAAGTCTGTGTAGAACTCCCGTTCCAAAATTCAAGCTTTTTCACCCTAAACAAGAGTATGGATTTCACTAAATCTATGGGCATCATATTGGTGATTTCTAAAAAGGAACTAGAAAACAGTCTTTATTTGATAAGCATATTAATATGTCATATACTTCCCTACCAAAATCTAATATTTAGAAGGATTATAGTTTGAGGGAGAAAAATACCTTAGTTCAATTGTAACAAAAATAATATTTAAGGTAAATACTGCAACAGCCGTTTTAACTTTGTTTCATAAAAGCGAGTAGGGTGGAATTCCTATGGAATGTCGGTGCATTAGCCAAGAAAAATTATGTTTTACAGATTTCAGACGTCCTTTTTGAACAAATATAGAAACGTAAACACCAGGAAACACAGAAGTCAGTGAGAACAAAATGATTTAGGAGTCAACTGTACCAGAGCATCCAATACCACTTTGCTTGGGAGCCGCTCCTCTTCAGATAAGAAGTCTTGACTTACAAACACATCCCAAGCATCCTTGACTTATGTGACAGGATCTGAGTAAATATATCTTGAGGTAAAACTTTCCTTCCCATTCCCGCAAATTCCTCAGAAACTTCTGGGCAGCGCTATTCTTTTTTAAAAGATGTTTTATAACTGTGGGCAGTCAGAGGGTGTGACCCAAAGAGACCACACCATTGCCCCAGCTTTTCTTGGGGAGTCTCGCCGCTGTGGAGGGGCCTTACTGTCTACGGTAGGTCCATTCTTGGAAAACTGGAGGAACGTGTGTGTGTGTGTGAGTTTGTGTGGGTGTATGTGTGTGTGAGAGTGTGTGTGTGAGAGAGTGTGTGAGTGTGTGTGTGTGAGAGAGAGTGTGTGAGTGTGGGTGTATGTGTGTGTGTGTGTTCTGTTTCTAGTCCTTTCAGATGTCTTTGGCCCCCTCAGAAGTCCACCCAAGAGTTAAAGAACCCCTGTAACAAATTCTCCACTGTAGCATCAGTCAACACAAGGCTGCCAGTGAGGACAGTGTGGCCACCGACTCCAGCCACTGTTCTCTCTCTTATTCCACATAGAGGAGCCACCTTCCACCATGGAAGTGGAACATGGCAGGCTCCATCCTTACAGTCCAACTCTGGTCAATGGATATGTCAAGGAACTTTCTGGAAAAAGGATTTTCTTTCCTCAATAATTAAGTAAGGCAAGAGAGGAAACATAACTTGTTTCTTCAAAAAAAAATGAAGATCCTGAGTAATCAGATACTGCACACCAGCATGCTGCTTGGAAGTGCAGCCAGTAGTTGTGACTGAGGGAAGAAAGCCAAACAGAATCACCGAGGAGCCTCCCCAGAGCCCAGGGGATATCAACTCCTAAAACAGCCTAGGTTAGCAATGCCGTGTCCGTCTGTTTGGGGTGACCATACAAGGCTGCTTGGTTTGGGTACCCTACTATTCATTTGGAACACACAGGCCTGCTTCATGTCTTGTCTTTGTAGGTAGGGGTCCTCTCAAGATGCCCTCCCTCAAATCTTAGTCAACAGTCAGCTTGGGGGAACCTCCCTGGGCCCCTGTGGGGGAGGCTAGCTCCTGTATGCCTTGTGCATCTTGCAACTTAGCACTCACCATGCTCAGACAATGGTTCCCTTCCTACAGGATGAGCCACAGAACTCACAGCACAGATGTTAACATGGTACCTCTCTCTCTTCATAAAGCATTAGGGATTTGAGGTGAGGGTGGGGCACTAAAGCAGTTATGGAATCCTTTGGAGTGGGATGTGTGTGGCCATTTGGTGTCCTCATGAAGTCTGTGCTGCTTACCTCCTAGAAGAGGAGATGGTAACCTTCCCTGCCCCCACCATCGCCATCACCATTCTCTAGCAGCAAGTTTTGTCCCTCGACTTAATGTGAACTTAGTAGGGGATAATATATAGAATACATATAGAAATGCCAAACTTAGTGCCACAAACAAATCTTCAAAACAGCGAATAGTCTAAAGAATGGAAGAGATGGTTCTCGGAAGAAAACTCAGGAAGTGTTTATTAGCATAAGCCACCAGGGAGACGGATGTACATTAAAACTGCTTTTAGATTTTTGTCTCATCTGGGTTATAATGGCCATCATCAAAAACCAAACAACAAGAACAAAAACCAAATAACAAATGCTGGAGAGGGTGTGGGGAAAGACAATGCTTGTATTTACCACCTGCGGGAGTCTAAACTGGTCAGCCATTAGGGAAATCAGTATGGAGGAGTCTTGAAAAACTAAAAATGGAACTACCATATGGCCCAGCTATGCCACTCATGAGCAGATTCTCAGAGGACTGTGAGTCCTACCATGGAGATGTCCAAACACCCATGCCCATTGCTTCACTGGTCACCACAGTAAAAAAACAAATCCCCCTAGATGTTTATCAACGAGTGAGCATACGATGCAACGGTGGCATATATACATCATGGGATTTCATTCAGATGTGGAGAAAAATAAAGTCATAGTATTTCAGGAAATTGCATAGATTATTGGAAATTATTATTTTTTAAATTAAGGGACACACAGCAAATATTTTGTGCTTTTCTAGGTTCACAATCTTGGTCATCATTTCCAAACTGCCACTGTGGAGTCAAGGCAGCTATAGACAAGGTGTGAACACACTGGCATGACTTGAAGATGGCCTATTAACAAGATTCTGTTTACATACCTACAACATGATTGTACCCGTCTCTCTTTTCTCTTTTCACCTTTGCTGGTAGCACAGTCTTCTTGTGGATTAGATAGGTCTGGTCATATCTTCCACCACAGTAATGAGGCCTGAGAGTCAAATTAGGCCACGAGATGCTGGTTCCCTAGTCATAGAGCTGCCTCAGTGGCAAGCCATTTGGAAGCCATTTCTTCCTGTCTTTGTCACTTATGGCAAATAGGTCAGCATTTAGCCAGGCGTCCAGATGATGGTGGATAAGTCTGAGAAGTTTAAGGTGCTCTGGACCACGATGGGCAACCAGAGTAAAGGGGCTCCAATGGTATCCCCAAACCCTGGTCTGACCACACCTGAAACATGACTTTTCTTGCTTCTTGGTTACAAGCAAGACTTCTTCGCCTTTCAAGAACCTTGTATTAATTTTCTGGCACTCAGCACCGCAAAAAGAATTCACATTTTTAAAATCATGATTATATACTTTATTTTTTATATTTTTTCTTTTATTGAAAATAGATTCTTTTCTCTTTATATATATATATATATATATATATATATATATATATATATACTGATTATAGTCTCCTCTTTCTCTACTTCTCCCAGTTTCTCCTAGATCCCTTACCCTCTGGAACCACTCCCTTTCTGTATCTCATTAGAAAACAACAGGCTCCCAAGAAATAACAACCAAAACTGACAACATAAAATATAATAAGATGAAGCCAAAAATATCATATTGAAGTTGGACATGGCAACCCAACAGGAGGGAAAGAGTCCCAAGAGCAGGCACAAGAGTCAGAGACCCACTTGTTCGCACACTCGCGAGTTACGCTCATGCTAGGACAATGGTGGCAAAGGCAGGAGCAGCCAACCAATGTCTGATTTGTCCTAAGGCCTGCTCTATGAGAAGAAACCTACACCTGACACTACTTGGGAAGCCAAGAACCAGAGAACATATAGCTCATAAGACCCAGGGTGAAACCAAATACTACCAGTCTAAAAAAATCAATTAAGTGATTCCTAATGATATTCTGCTATACTCATAGATAAGTGCCATATTCAGTTATCAACAGAGAGATTGCCTCTGGAAGCAGATGGGAACAGAATGCAGAGACCCACAGACAGACATTATGCAGACAGAGAGAGTCTAAATTGGAGGTCTCCATCAGATCCCTCCCCCAGAGCTCAGGGAAACTCGTGCCAAGAGGAGGCAGAAAGAATGTAAGAGCCAGAGGAGCTGGAGGACACCAGGAGCATAAGGCCGTCTGCATCAACTAAGTAAGGAGCATATGAGCTCACAGAGACTGAAGCAGCAAGCACAGGGCCTACAGGCAAGTCCTCTGAGTATATATTATAGCTATTAGCTTAGTATAATTATGAGACTCCTGGCCTCTAAGAACTTAAGCTGTGTAGAAAAAGAACAAGCCATGGATGTTAGTTCATTTCATTTCCCCAAGGTTTAACTTGTTTAATCACAACACCCACCTCAGTAGGAGGGCAAAAGGCTTCATCCAGTGCTGGTGGTAGATGGGAAGCTCATGAGAAAGACAGCCAGCAAACCCATGGACCAGCCACTATTGCCTAAAGCTCGGAGATCAGATTCTAGCGCATATGATTTATCCTTCTCATAGAACATTCTTCCATGGCAGACTGGCTTCCCCTGCACAGGTGTGGCACTTCCCACCATGTTTTGAAGGAGGAAAGCCATGGCCCAGGCTGAGATGGCTCACCTCAGAGTTTGAAACATCTTGTGGCAGTTCCCCCTTCACTGTTTCTTTCAGCAGTGCCAGGGCAGGCCTTAGACAGTTGTTTGAGGACAGCTGACCAGCGTCAGTGGCAGAATTCCTTTGTATTGTTTTTGGGTTAGTATCTTCTAAATTTTGAGGTGGTCTGGATACCAGATGATTATAGTTTTAGACAAAACAACACTGGTATTTGAGTCAATTCTGCTAATGCATGCTGGTACATATACTCACCCACATTAAAACATACACACATCATAGTCTAAAAATCTTGGTGAAAAAATAGCATTATGGCTCTCCCACAAACATCTCATGTGTCTGGGGAAATGTCTATCTTTCCCCAGCAGCATCTAAACAAATGGAGTCTGAGCTCAAATAAAGTCGACTGTTGCTATCTCAGCTGCCCGTGGCTGTTAAGCCTTTATTACTGGGAGGAAATAGACTATAAGAAATCATCTTCATTCTGCAAGAGAAAAAACACTTCCCCATAAAACTTATGCAAGGACATGAACTTCTTTCCTACCCCTTTAAAAAGTGTTGGCTAATATACCAGAAATGCTGACCCCCAGAGACTCAAGATCCTAAATCCCCCCAATGCAGCATCCCATTAACTTATGTGCAAAGAGACACTCCCCTGCCTAGCCTAGAGACACATTAATCCACTTTTGAAAACATTTTCAAACATAAGCATTAAAGGAAAAGTTGACTCCTTCACACTCAGCTGTGGAATTGTGTAAATCATAACATCACATGCATAAGGAGACGCACAGTCTCCTCTTTCCAAGACACGTGCATTCAGATCAAGTGTGAGTCACCACACGGCCTGCCTGCTGTCAGGAAGGGATCCTTCTCCATTACAGGACATGTATGTGTGTCTGCTAAGACTAAACACCAGATATCTATCGGATCATCTGCTAGATAGCGACCTTCAAAGAGAAAAGCATGTGAGACCAGGCCCTGAGTTCTAAGTGTCCTTGGATGGGGGAATTTGGTTTTTCCTGACTTTGCAATTCTCTGAAGACAGTAAATAAAAGGTGAAGAACACAGGCTGGAATCCCTTAGACAGACATTCTGTGGTCTGTACATGGAGGGAAAGGACACAAGAAAAAGAAAGGGCTTTGTGGATCTTCACTGTCTTCACTGGCAGAATGCATTGCTCCCCATTTCCAACTATGTTAGCAGAGCTGATGTTCTTTTGACTGGGTAGGAAACAATGAAAACTAAGAGGGCAATAATGGCGCACTACCTTGGCTCTCTAATTGGACTTAGTTCCACTTAACAAGACGGAAATCAGGCTCGGCACTGGAAACCTAGCCAGCTACCCAGGGCTAATAAAGTTATGGGTCTTGTAGGAGAACCTTCAACCACCAATTTACTAAGCCAGTATAATCTCTAACTACATTCTGATTATCTGTTCTCATGCCCACAGATCAGGGCAGCTCTCACCCTTCATCAGGGGAAATTCTCTTTGCAACAGAAGGGTACCATGACAGAAAACCACAACTAATCAAGATGCAGGTACAACTGACAGATACATCCACAACACAACTCTCGTACCTAAGGCTCGGAGACTATTGCAGAAGCGAGGGTGAAATGAGTCTAAGAGCCAAGGCAACAGAATTTGATGTGAGATTGTGTTGTCTAGAGTTGCCAAAGAAGCTCCACGCATAAAGTCTCACAAACATGGTTGCTTAAACATGATCTGAACAAAGGAAGTCTCAATCCCAAACAAAGAACTACAGACAATTAAGGAATGCTGAGAGCAGGAAAAATAGTCTTCCCCAGAGAAGAGCACACCAATCACTTATCCAATACCAAATGTGAGATCCAAGCACATATTCAATACCTATTCAGCGAGGGCAGGTTGCATTTATATATTTAGGAACACGTGTGCACACACACACTTACTTATATGTGGTACAATTTTGTGTGCAGTGGCTGTGGAGGTCAGAAATGGGATCCTCTGTAGCTTAAGTTAGAGGTGGTTGTGAGCTGCTTGGCATGAACACTGAGGATGAACTTGGGTCTTCTGCAAGCGCAGCCTTTGTTTTAATGACTGAACCATCTCTTCAGTCCTAGAAGAAGAATGTGTTAACTGAGCTTGGATAGCTCATGTGAGACTACATTAAAATAACCATGCATAAGAGAAAATTCCCCAAAGTATCCAGTGTGTGTCTGTGCGCTTTAGAGCTCTTTTCTCCGTTTTGATGGGATGTCGGTGCCTTGTCCACGCCACCTACACAAACTCAACTCAGCCGCTGCTTCCTCAAGCACAATCACTCTCATGGCTGACATTTCAAAAAATCTTTGGAGTTTCTATTACTGTAGATTCTTACTGATACCGAGAAGGATAATAGCTGCTGCTGTTTATATAAACTGCTCCTCGGACAGTGGCGTTCTCCCAAATTCTTGCCTCACTCATCCCCTTATCCATCCCTGAGGAATCAGAGATTAAATTCCATAATTAATTGGTGATAAGATTGTAAAAATGCACAAAAACTCTTCCATGCTTGAATGTGAATAACAAGAAGCAGAAAATAGCAGACAGCTAGTGTTCCAAGAGAACAGATTTTAACGGATTCCATGTTTTCCCTGATAATGTATATTAGCTGGTTATTATTCATAGAGTTGCATTTTATATATAGTGTTTCTTGATAAGACACTCATGATGTTCTGAAGAATCTAAACTTCCATCAGTTGGCTGAGAAAAGAGAAGGAGATCCTGGGGGCATTTGGAACTGATACCCTCCACATCCCTCATTTTAAATCAGTGGCTTTAAACTGCAGCTGATTTCTGTGTCCTGGGGGACACTGGCACTAACTAGAGATACATTTTTGGTTTTCACAATCTTGATGATAGACTGTGGGCAGAGGCCAGGGATGCTGTTACCATCCTGTGGTGGGCAAAGCAGCCCATGGCATAGGCTGTTTAGCTGTACACCTAGTGATGCTGAGGCTGAGGCATCCGTGTGGACATCACAAGTGTGCGGTCTTTGTTGGATGGGTGTTTTTGAAGTTCAGATGCAGTGACGTTCAAGAACAAATGTCCAAAGTGCAGTACAGACATGCCACATCAGAAGTTCTTCAGAGTTAAAGTAAGCAGAAATAAATGGAATTGAGTTTTTTCTTGGCTATTTGATGCTAGATGATTAACCATCTGGGCAAGTGGATATTCTTCTTGGGGACCAAGCCAACACAGTAAAATAACAGGCAGTAGAGAGGAGTGACTCTCAGCATGGAGAGACAGCTGAACCAGAATCATCTAAGACACTTGGTTAAAAGGTCCATTTATTGCAAGGAAAGGCTACAAAGGGCTCAACAGCACACATACCCTTCCTTGATTTGTCTCCACAGAAACTCTGATCTCTGAGTTGGGAGTAGAGAAAGTGAAGAAGTCAGTTCTTCCTTCTCCATCTTCCCAGTGCTCACATCCCTCTTCTCCACAAGCGGAGCTTTCTCTCAATTATGCTCCTACTTCTTGTCACAGGCGGATTCTCGGAGAAGCACCCA
Source organism: Ellobius talpinus (assembly GCA_001685095.1). Lineage (NCBI taxonomy): Eukaryota > Metazoa > Chordata > Mammalia > Rodentia > Cricetidae > Ellobius > Ellobius talpinus. The sequence goes on from LOJH01029368.1 coordinate 15,249, forward strand.
GTGACAGAACGTTTCCTTTCAAAAATTAATGAAACTTTTCTATTACTTACTATACTGCTGTCAAAATTGCAACTGGAGAGAGAACAATGCAAAGCAGAATTCTAGGGGCAGGAAGGAGGCTGTCAAGGTGCGGTGGGGAATGTGGGCAGAGAACCAATATTCTATCAACATAGAGGTATGTTATTCATGCTTTAATTGCATCTCAAGAATACTCCCAGACAGTGTAGATGGGTCATACCTTGATAAAGACGGGTGAGAAACAGCTTTTGAAATCTTTATTGTAGGATATCTACAATAAAGACATGTCTATAAAATATACTGGACATATAAATTGCTTCAAATAGATAAAAATGTATAAAATTTGACCTATATGGTGTCACTTCTTTCTGGCCTTAAGGATAGTTCTTCAGACTTCATAAATACCTGACTGTGAGGAAATAAATCCTGTTCATAGCAAACTCTGCCGCAATTCACTCAAATAACTGTAACAAGAGGCTGTGCCACACCTCAGCAGTGATACACACAACAGTCAGATTAGACAAAGAGTATGAGGTGTTGAGGACACAGTACCATAATCGCCCACCTACAGCAACCGTGTTCTGCCAACCGCTCCTTAGGAGGTTTTTGGGAAGGGTGTCAGAAGAACCATCTGGTGACCCTGCCCATAGGTTGTGAGATGCAGAGGATTCCAGAAACAGATATTTTAAAATACAACTTGGAGGGCCTAGAGAGATGGCTCAGTGGATAAAGTGCTTGTCTCACTTTATATTCTGGATCCCTAGACCCAACTCAGTGCCCAGGAGGCATGACAGTTACCTGCAAGGCATGCCCGGGTAAGCTGGCTATCTAGACTAGCCTGAATCGGGGAGCTTTGCCTTCAGTGAGAGACCCTGCCTCAATGCTCTAGGAACTCAGCTTTAACCTTCATGTGTATGTAATACATATGTATGTGCATCTGCATATACATATGTACCCAGACAGATGCAAACACACAGGTGCATGTGTAAGTATATGTACACACCACAACATACACTCCACAAGAATACAAAGTGTTATGTTTCATTAAGCATTTTCAAACATAATTTACTTTTCTTATCCACTGAGCCATTTTTCCAGCCCTTCCACACTCTTTATATTTATTCATTCTTTCACAATTACACACACACACAAACACACATACATATACACACACATGATGCTTTCATCATATCCTCCCCCACCACATTCCTTCTTTCCAATATGTCACCTCCATATTTTCCTGTCTTGTTATTTTATGCCCCTCTGCACTTAATTAGGTCTGCCTGCATGAGCATGGATGTGGGTTTATTTATCTGAGCAAGGATAATTTAACAGAGGCTATCCCACTGAGGAATAGGACAGCCCTTTTCCCTAGCAACCCTTACTCTTATAGCTCCTCAGGGAGGGATGGACCTTTTGAGCCCCTCACTCATCCATGATAGAAGGTTGATGGAGGCAGTCTTGTACAGACCTAGGCAGGCAGCCACTGCTGCTGTGAATTCATGGGTGCAACCACCCAACATCACATTCAGAAGCTAGCATTTCTCAGTAGTATTCCCTATTCGCTGATTCTTAATTCTTTCTGCCCCTTCTTTCATGATGACCCTGACTTAAGGGAAGGATGATAATGGAGCTCACATGATAAGAAAGTAGAGAGGGAAATACTTAGGGTATAAAAGTTTTAGTGGGCATGGAAGGGCGGGAATGAGACTGGAGGAGAGCGTTAGCCCAAATAAAGATGTGGGAAAAAGGCATATGGAAATCTACTAGTTTATAAGATAATGTTGAAATGCAATTTTAAAAAGCATTTGAAGGGAGCTACCTTACCAGGGTGGATAATGTTGTTCTCAGAAGTCACAGGTGTTAAACAAGAAGACCAGTGCTAGGTGTGGGATACCTGTTGTCTTAGTCAGGGTTTCTATTGCTGTGATGAAACACCATGACCAAAAAGCAAGTTGGGGAGGAAAGGATTTATTTGGCTTACACTTCCACAGCACTGCAGTCAGAACAAGAACTCAAACAGGGGAGGATCCTGAAGGCAGGAGCTGATGCACAGGCCATGGAGGGGTGCTGCTTACTGCCTTGCTTCCCATGTCTTGCTCAGCCTGCTTTCTTATAGAATCCAGCAATTTGCAATCCCCATTTAGGAAAGACTTTCTTTACTTCTTCAAACATCCT
>LOJH01029369.1:0-17443 GCA_001685095.1 Ellobius talpinus
ACTTTATAAATAATACCAATCAAAATTTCCACTTCCTCCCCTCCTCCCACTTCCGCTCCCCCACACACTCTCCCCTCCTCCATCCCCCCCAGTCCTGAGAGAGGGCAAGGTTTCCTGCCCTGTAGGAAGTCCAAGGCCCTCCCCCCCCACATCCAGGCTTAGGAAGGTGTGCATCCAAATAGAATAAGATCCCAAAAAGCCAGTACATGGAGTAGAGACAAATCCCAGTGCCATTATCATTGGCTTCTCAGTCTAGGCATTTGCATGGAAACTTTTTCGCTGTTTAATTTTATTGTTTTATTAATTTAAAATAAAATACATAATAAATATGATTATTTAGTGGCAATCAATTAACCCTTTGAAGCCCCAACACAGTATTGTTGTTAAAGCATAAGTTCAAATTAAGTTGAACTATTAAAAGATATGGATTTGATACCGCTATCCCCTTGACCTCACCAGTGGTCCCACTAATTTTATTCTTTGGTTACAATATTTGAAATAGAGTTACCTTTTTTCTATGCTCATTTTGGGATAAAATTATATTTAAATGTATCTAAACAAGTAGATGAAGATACTGTAGCAGACACTTCAGCTTCCCATTCAGTTACTAAAAGAGAGCCAGTTTCCCAGTAGTTAGGCTTTGATGTGTAAGGTGGCTCCCATGCTACGCTGATGCCAGGCTGCCTACCGTTCTACCATAGACTGGGGCCAGAGATATCATCTCTTCTTGTGTGTGAAAACATAAAGGAAATGGAACGAGCATTTATTCAGCACCACGAATTAGTTTACAAGATCACTTCCTTTAATTTTATATTTTATTTATTTATTTTGAGACAGAATTTCCTTGTGTAACATGGGCTGGACTGGAACTCACTTTCTAGACTAGATTGGCCTTGAATTCACAGTGGTCCACGAACCTGTGCCTTCTGAGCACTGGGATTAAAAGTGTATGCCACCACATCTGACCCCTAGATAACTTTCTGAACTACTTTGAAAGCTCCATTTGACTAAGGAGTTATGAGGGAAATAAAAACTTTTCCGAAAAGATAAATTTTAATTCAAGATTAAATTTCCTGTCCGTAGGAAAGTGTTTTTGGGGTGCTTCACTGTTCAGTGACCTGGAAGAGGAGCACGGATGGCTTTCATTGCAGCTTCCGTGCTCCTAGGCAGTCTTATGTAAACACGGCTTCATTGCTAAGTAGCTCTTTAAAACCTCGAAATACTTAAGCAAAATGTTTTAAACAAAAAGTATTCATTTTTGTAAGTAATTGAAAATACTGCTGATATAAAACCATGGCTTCAATACAGGTTTTTCAAAATGAAAATCAGGTTTATGCATCCTTAAACAAGTTTTAAAATTTTAAGTAGAAGCTATAATTCTGAAGCAACCAAATGGATAAAACGTATTTTGTAGTCGGTGTGCTACAACCAATTGAAGTTAATTTCAAAAAACAGTTAAAATGAAAGCACCTAAGAATACTTTATTTATTAATGTAATATGTGGTCTTTATATTTCAGCCTACTGATGCAACAAAGGTTGCTTCTCATCCAATTACAGGAGAAATTCAGGTATGAAAAACTTTTAATATCATCATTCTGTCATTTTTTTTCTGTTTTTACTCTTTGTCTCTTTGAATTTCTAACAGTCTGTTTGGATCTTTAGCTTTTTATAACATAAAAAACTATATGTTATACATATATTATGCTACCGCATAACATGTCCGCACGCGCGTATGTGTGTGTGTGTGTATGTATGTAGAAAGTAGTTATGGTTTTGAAATTCCAGACTGAAAAATCCTCAGTCAGTAGCTACTGAGTTCCAGCATTTCACAATCCACTTCTCCTTCCAAAAAAACCTGTAAGCCCATCTTCAAACTTCATGAATCAAGTGATAACTTTTGTTAAATAATTGTTTTCTAACTAATTGATAAACAACTATCATAGGGAAGTGTTTTTCATTTTGTAGTTCCTGATAACTTTGCAATTCATAAGGTAAGAACCATAAAAAGTACAAAATATTATTACTTTACTACTGCATATAGTTCTATATTTGCATTGCATTATCACAGTTTATATATTACTGTGAGTCGTGGTAAAATGTTTTTAAAACTTGGTTTTAGGAAATATCAAAAATTAATTCTAGGTAGATGAGAAATGTCAAGTAGAAATTAACACAGTACGAATTAGCTATCAGAGAACAGTAAGGTCCCAGTAAGGAAGAGCAGGTGTTGTCTCCAACGCAGTGTGAAGGAGATTCTGACAAAGGACTTCACAGAGTGGCAGAGATATGAGCGAATGTTTCAAGAAGCATAGAGAAGGAGAAAATGTGTTACTGGAAACAGCATCACACAGAAAGCTGTTGCATTCAGAGTCGAGCAATGATGGAATCAGCTCTGAGACGCTGACACATCCAGAAAGAACCTTGGATGCAAGCAGAGGTGAATTATCCCTCACCTAACATAGGCCAGCATTCCATGGTTTAGAGTAAGCGGCAGAGTGATGGGGGAAGTATAATGAAAAGCCATGTATCAACAGCTCCAGAAAGTATTGCAAGGGCAAGGGTACGAAGACTGGGAAGTGAGTGCACACACAGCAGAAAGCTAAAGGGAAGCAGTGGAAATGCAGAGGGGCGTCCCAGGATGTCTCACAGACAGAGCCCGTGGAACTGGGCCTGGCTCGCTGTGCATTGCTGATCTTGCTCTCGCTATGCTGACTGCCAATGTTTTCACCAAACCTGCCTTCCGTCATCCCACAAGCAATACAGGAAATGTTCCAACTTTTGATTACTAGTTTTGCCTACATTTTTTAACTTCATGCCTTTTGACTGATGTTTTCTGTTTCTGTTGGGTTTGATGTTCCCTTGTTTCCTCTCCGTCATCCAGTCCTTTAGCAGTAAGACATAATTCTGGAATTGAGCCTTACCTGGCATAATGCCTCTTAGCAGTTTACAGTGGTTCTCACCCTTCCTAATAATGTCACACTTTCATACAGTCCATCATGTTGTGGTGACCCCAACCATAAAATTATTTTTGTTGCTACTTCATAGCTATAAATTTGCTACTGTTATGAATCCTAGCATATATTTTTTTGGAGATAGAGATTTGTCGAAAGGGAAATTGAGTGGTTGAGAACCAATGAGTCAGAATATCCTGAAGGCTGGTATTTCAGTTATTTCCCCTCATGTGGCAAAGCCTTATTCCCATGGCACACAGAGTTGTAATCATAAAGGTGCGGGCCTGGAGCCCTTGTGTTTGAGGATGGCCCATGCACAGACTGGTCTGACCCAGGACCTCCTTGGGGTTTGGGGGAATGAATAGGGAAGGTTTTGATAACCAGTCTCTCAAGGTGGCCTGAAGGTTTTCATGTCAGGGAGAAATAGATTAAGAGTAACGTCACTTGAAACTTGAACTCCAGAGCAAGCTAAATGTGGATTGTTTCCCTTTATGCTTCTGTGTCCTGTCAGCACACAGTTTCAATCCCTGTCCTTGCTTTTCCCTTAGGGCACATTGCTTTGTTATTCACACATTGGTCATGATTGTCTGAGATACCTGGGCTTTTCTCTGTGGAATCATGAAAAACATGCCCAGATTAAAATGGTGCCAAAATGATCTTGTATATTAATTCTGAAATTTTAAGCAAAGGTTTGACCCATTTTTAGTTATCCCATCACAGTGAAAACACTGTTTTTTATTAATTTAAAAAGTAAGTATTTTTACACATAAGTTCCCTCTTTGAAATAATGTTCTTTTCATTCCTATTACTTAGAAAACTTAAAGCAAATTAAGACTTAATCTAAATATGACACAAGCATCCTGCAATGGTCAAAGAGAAAACTATTAATATCAACATTTCACACTGTGACAGTTTCTCAAATATTTAACTGAATAATAAGTCTTGTTCTTTGGTGGCAGTGTATATAGGATTCATTATTCCTCTTCAACTTTTCAAGTCCAAGTGTAAGTCCCCAGATTTTTACTTTATAAGTGGTTCAGAAAGAGAAACTAGAGACTTAATCTTGGAGAGATTAGGAAAAAATGAAATATATTCTTTTTTTTAAATTTGTATGTATGATACTGACAGAATCCTCTCCACATAGCCTTTCTTCTTGCTGCTCAGTTATGAAGTGTAAATGCTATTCTATAATACATTTGCAAGTTATTTAATTTTCAAAGTCCTAGTAATTGCAATATTGAATATAAGTGGGGTGTATTCTTTTGATATGAATAAATTTTCATTCTGAAAATATAATAAATATTTACTGTATTAGTTTCCTGTTAAATGAACTCTAACTAGGCCAGGATTCTAAGTTGTGCAGAGTCCAGTAGCAATATGTTTATTAGAAATCCAGATATGCCAGTGAGCATCCAGTTAAACTGGGCATTAACTGTTTAGTTTCCAATAGAATTGAGATGAAGTGGGTAACTTCTTATAAAGTGTTGGAAGAGCCAGCGAAGTATGAAGTGATGCTGTTTCACGTGGTTGTTTGTTTTTTTTTCACGGAATCCTTTCTACACCCTAAAGCTTCAAATCAACTATGACCTTGGAAACCTTATAATACATATTCTTCAAGCAAGAAATCTTGTCCCTAGAGACAACAATGGCTACTCTGACCCTTTTGTTAAGGTGTACCTACTTCCTGGACGAGGGTAAGTAATGAGGCATCGTCATCCAGGTATCGCCGGTGGTAAACAGTTCACAGAGCATCTCCCATTTGTTTCCAGACCTAACCTGGATAGTCCTTCCTACCCTGGCTTTAGTTTGCTTTGGCCATCGTATTTATTTATTTCTAATAAGTAGATCCAGTTGAATTAAAATTTTAAACGACGTTCTTAAGTGTTCTGAGAGAGCCGTGGTCATAATAACGCCAGTCTCTGGGAGCGAGCAGCACTTTGTGAGAACCACGCTTGTGCTATGTGCTCAGATTTATTCTAAAAGCATTTGCGAAAGTGTTGCAGGTTTAAAGAACTAACTTACATCCCTAAATCCACATGAAAAATCAAACTTCGTTTACTTTCTTTTTACAGTGTATGTATTTTTATCTGATATGCTTGATGTCCACTAAGTGACTTTTCATGAATCCCTATTTATTATAGACACATTTCCAAATCAATGTTTTAAAAATAGTAACAAATAACAACATTTGAAGTAATGATTTTGCTACATAAATAAAAGACGTCTCATTGAATCTTTTGTGGGATATGTACGTTGTGGATATAAATTAAGTGAACTGGACTTGGGGTCTAACTCCATGACAGAGTCTGTATCTAACAAACCAGAATACTTCAGTCCCCAGCACCAAATGAAAATGCTAAGTAAAAGATACGTGTTCTTGGGAGATGCATAATAATTAATCACATAATTAATGCTAATAGTGATGCCTGGTATATGAACGCGTTCTTGAGAAAAGTATAGAACTGAGATTTGACCTCCCCAGATCACTGTACCTTATGTGAGCTATTTATGCTAGCCAAGTTAATGTGGTGGAATTAGCAGTCAGAAGTGGAGGTGTACTGACAGCTTCCTCAGCTGACAGCAACACTGATTTCATTTTTGAGTATTAATTCTTGCTTGGGAATTTTTAAGGATAACACAGAAGCAGAGAGTGTCATTTAGGGGCTGACCATCCTTTATCTTCAAAAACTTTTACTTACTAGCCCATTAGATTCCACGTTTACTCTTACATGCTTCCTACATCCAGATCACTTTCAAAGAAATCCCAGCAATTAACTCCTTGAAAATATTTCAGTATATATCTTAAAATTATAATTTATTTAAAATTCACAAATAATTCATTGGTTTCTTTGATATATTTTATAATATTTTAGTTGACTTGAGGGCCCCACTGGTGTTTATAGAATATGCTACCCATCAGCAATGCATGCTTTTTAAGTACATAGCGAACGTTTCACAGAACTGCATTGTGCCGCAAAGCCTCAACAGACTTAAAAGCAGCCCAAACATGCAAATGTGTGTTCTGACAGTGACTGGTGTGTCTGAAAAGTAGCCACATTAGAGTCATGTATGTCCTGCTATCTACTTACTAAGTCACCACAGGCAGACCCCCATGTATAAGATCGTCTGTTTCCTTTTCAAAGAGAGCACAATTATAATTTTTATTTGCCAATGGAAACAAGTCATACAGTGCAGAGAGGATAAATCACAACGTCCCTGCTATAATCCCATACCCCTGCCCAAACAATTCCTTTTAGAAAGATAAGATTGTTAGTGTGCTTGATCTAATTTTATTTTCTTAAGGATTTTTGAAATTCTCAGTAATTTTTATTAGAAATCAATAAAATAATCACAAGAAGAGAATCTTTTATTTTAATTAAAAGGCAACTTTTCATATTTGTATTTACAAATTGGTCACATCTTTTAAGAGGGGCAACACAAAAATAACAAACAATAAAAACTTTATTTTGATTTTTTCCATGAGAACTTTTGTGTTCTTTAAAGAAATTAGGAAGTTATGGAAAATTACTCTTAGGAATTTGTCTCTAAGTATTTTTAAATAGATTAAGGTAAAAAGTACTGTCATTTATTTTCCATTTCCTTATCAGTGGCCCTCAGTGTCATCTTCTATACTGCACAAGAATACTTATGTTTATGCATGCTGTTACTCTGGTAGAAGGTTGCAAAGCTGAATAAGCAGAACAGATAGACAGGTAACATGAAGGTTTCAGCCAGTTCCATAATACTCATCTGAGAAGGATAAAAAAGAAGAGTGAAATGAACAAAAAAAAAATGTGCATCTAATAGTATTACCCTCTTAGAGTTTATCCAACTAGCCATCCTACAGTGGATTCAGCTCCGAGGTGGCTAACATGTTCCTAGCCTGTCATCGCAGTATCACTAAATACTGAGTTGCCGAGTAATGGGGATTCACTGTACATGTGAGCGCTGTATCACTGTATCACTTATAATATCTAAGATTATCTTCCACCTCAAGCCAGTTTCAGGCTGTGCATTGCATTTGATTGCTGTTCTCATATTTCCTGTCTATTTCTGCTCCTAACTTTTTTCTCCCTGTCTTTCACTCTTTCCTGTTGTACCCTTTCCTCTGGCTTCTGGAATCAATGCAGTCAAGTCATGGTTGTCCAGAACGCAAGGTAGAGTTGATTCTCCTCAGCGTCAACTATGCTGTCATGCCTAGAGTTGTAACCGTGTGTTTAAGTGCCTCTGTCAATATGTCTACTTAGGCCGTAGCTATGAGTTTTCTCCCAGTGAACAGCTGTTGAATTAGGCCTACAACAGACAGTTCTGACCAGTGTGTAACAGGACATAGAAAATTAGACTTTAGTCAAACAGAAATGAAGGATAAGGAAATTTTACACTAAAAGTGAATATAACTACAATTTCCACTTGTATTCTCTGTAATAAATTTCATTTAGCTGCTTATGTGATAGTCACAACTTAAGTTCTCCTGATTTCCTATTGCAAATGAAGATATTGCAAGTGCTTTTTAAAGTGAACTTATGGACTAGACCAATGTGTGTATCTCATTTTAAATATAATAAGTGTCAGGTTTGTTTTTCCCTCACTTGATATTGAAATGTTTCCATGATTTATGTTTTCTGTATCACAAAATCATTAGAAGTCAAAAAATCACCGTACTATAATGATGAGGAACCACATGAACACTCTTCTTTGGTTTTAGTAGTAGCAATTTTCTCTGATTTGTTACAGGCTGCATCTTACCAACCAAGACTCCCTCTCAAGACATAACCCAAAGGATTTTTTTTGCATCTCGCCCACTGAATTATGAACTAAGTGTGTTATTTAATTAAAAAGACTCATGTACCATCTGTACTAATAGCATGATGAGGATTTTAGCCTCAGTCATATTATTAATTTTGCAACATTTGTCTATGTTATTAAAATATGACATTTTTATTAATCATGGAAAGCTGTGACCCAAGAGAGGTTGTTTCTGAGTTTTAAAGATGTAAATATTTATCTTCAATGCTAGGATCTATTATCGTAGCCTTAGCAGTACCCAGAAATTTCATTCCTTAAAGCCACATCATTAGCAACCAGTGAACAGACACACTGTGATGGCTCTCTTGTGGTGGCTAGTTCTCTGATTGTGGATACAGTCTGAGTTTCCTTGGCTCATATGTAGAATCAGTTCTGTTTCAAAGATATGGATGGTGTCAGTTTAGATCTCACATTAGCAGCCCCCACATTCACAAACTCCCTGAATTTTATCTAAGGAAACTCAGGAACGTTGTCAGGGTGGTGATTTCCTGCATTTAATGTGTAGGAGAGCATGTTGGGGGAGCCTTTGGAACAATTGGATGAGCCTGGAATACTCTGACTAGCATTTGGAAGTCAAGAAGTCAAGCTCTCACCCTTATTTCATCTTCACCATGCCTTTGGGAATGATCAGCGTGAGAGTAAAATGCCAAGGCATGGAAGCCATTGAATGGAGACCTTAAGAACCTGGGTTTGAATTTCAGCATTGTCACTTAGAGGCCATGAGATGTCACATGAGAAGTCCCAGTTGTGTTTTCTTCTGTAACTAGAAATAATAACTTCCTTCATGTGTGTGTGTGTGTGTGTTGTGTGTGTGTGTGCATGAGTGTGTGTGTGAAATATGCTTAGTGATAAATCAAAAGTGGGGAGCATCATGTATGACACATAATAATCTTCAGTAGGTGGCAGTTGCTGTTATTACTTCTGATACTATGTGTAATAAATTTCTAGTAGCCAAGGACAGTTAAATAAGAGAGAGAGTATTAATAACTACTCGGCCATACAAATGAATTTTATAGTAATAGCAACAAAGCCAAACAACCTTTCTTCAGTAAAAAAATGCAATGTAATAAAATAATATAATGAGGGGTAGAGAGCTTACTCAGCAGGTAAAAGCACCGGCTGCTCTTCCAAAGGACCGGGGTTCAATTCCCAGCACCGACACAGCAGCTCACAGCTGTCTCTAAGTCCAGTCACAGGGAACACAACATCTTCTTCTAGTCTTGTGGATATTAGGCACACAGGTGGCACACAGACCAGTCATGCACATAAAAATAATCAATTAACAATAAATAAAACAATGAAAGTTCTGTTACCCTAAAAAACCCACACTGGTTCAGTTTTATCATTTCTTTTCATTTAGTTTTCTATAATTTTTTCTAAATATATCCATATACTATGAAAGAATTGAGGTCAGGTGGGAATGAGAGGAGAGAATACCAAGGAAAGAGAGCACATGGCCTATGGCCTCGATACATTTACTAGGATATCGATGAAGTGAAAAATGTGCATAACTGAAATATCTCCCAGTTTTCTCCCAGCATCCTGCTGGAAAACTACAGCTTTTCTCATTAATGACATTTTTCTCTGATTGTAACAAATGCTAACTTTCATAACTAGTGATGCAGTTACTCGCCAGACTTTCTTTAAATTCTCTTGTTAGGATGTTGCTGTTGTCATTTGGAGCAAATATTGCAATACGATGTTCAGACCTGATTTTATCTTAATAATTTAAAGGAAAATGGAGACATGCAGTCATATTTTAAGATGAAGCGCATGTTCCATGTTCATTTGATGAATTGACTTTTATATTTTTCCTATATTTATAAATCTTTAAGTAATTAATTAATTAATTAAACATGACCTATTCATCATAATGTGGTACTCAACCCTCCCGGACAAGAAAGGCAAAGGAGAATAGCCCTTTTCTCCCTTTCAGACTGAATATATGATCACTCTCAAGATCCCCAGTTTAGTTATCTATGTTTGGCTCACAAATGCAGAGATTTTGGCATAGCTTTTATAATTATGGTAATTTATCAGTTTACAAGGTTTCAACACAGCATTATAGTATCATATTATAGTATCACAAGATAACCAGAGGGTGATAGCACTAAAGAGTGTTTGAGAAGAATGGCTTTATGAGGCCAGCTATGCACTTCAGGAAATGCAAAAAAAATTAATAATAAAATCTTTGAAGAGGATCCCAGGTTTGCCTGGCATATTATGGCATGCTACCCATAGACTAATTAATTATTTGAAGGAAGGAGAGGGGAAAGAAGAAAAACTAGAAAAGAAAAAACCTTGTAGAAGACTGCTTTGGCTTCTAAAATGAAGCCATCAATGCCGTGGAAAGGTCCCAAGACCTGCATAAGATTATACCAGCCATATGCCCAGTGTGGGTTGCTGGTGCTCATGATTTCTCACCCCAAACTGAGAAATTATTGCAGTGGTGGCTTCTGGGCAAGGGAAGACAGCGTCTGAGGGAGGTAGAAGCCCTTGAGAGGCTTCTCATGCTCCAACAGACAGCCCTACAACCGTACACGAAAAAGCAACACTGAGCGAACTCTGTGAGGTTTTTTTAAGCACATAGATTTTGGGAAAGTGGGTAAAGGAGGAATCGGAGAGGAGGTATTCTGATTTGATCAAAACATACTATATACATATTTGAATTCGCAAGTAGTAAAATAGGATTGTTTTTAAAAGTTGTATAAAGTAGTCTGTAGCAAAGCTATTGGCTTATATTGTTGGGTGTGGCAAGCAGAGGTACTACCTTAGCAGCCGAGATTCCAAACTATCACATGCCTCTTACCAAAATTCAATTGAAGATTGGGTTTGATGCATCTGTAATCCCAATGCTCTGTAGCTCAGGGCATAAATACTGACAGGCAAAATATGTTTTGCTATACCTCTGTATCAAGAGGATATTTTCTCTAAAGAAGGTTAATTAGGTATCCAGAACAAGATGGATAGCCCCAGAAAAGATAACCCCAAACAAAGAAAGAAAAGGAGCACTGAGTTGCATTCCTTTCTCCTGGAGCCTCAAAACATCATTATTCAAAATGATGACCAAAGTCAGCAGAAAGAAACTGAAAGTCAGATAATGGTAAATCTAAACACAGGTGTTGGAGAGGAAGCAAAGATCGAGCTAAGGAGCAAAGAGGCTGAACTCAAGGTGCTGCAGGGTCACATAGCTAAATAGTAAGCCTGTTTCATGATAAAAAAAAAAAACAAGAAGACATGATCCAAAGATGAATCTTCTAAGAACACAAGTCTGAGGGGCACAAGGTAAAGAGCATTCTTCTGATAAATAAGGGAACAATTAAATTCATCTGAAAAAAAAACACAGAAGGTAAGTAAGTCATCATGAGGCAGAAGCCACTCAACATCTAGGTGTCATTAAAGTGTCCACTGAAATGAGAAAGGAAGAAGTCCCATTGCAGAATCAGAGACAAGGAGAAGTCAAGATGTAGAAGCAGGGATGGGAAATGACCAATCAGAACACATTCAACTGAGATCCAGACACAAGCTCAACACTAGAACAAGGAACCGAATCTGAGACAGAAGAGAACTGGAAAACCAAAACAAGGAGCTGATGTCTAAATGGACACCTAGCCCATCTCCCTTCAGAGGCAGAAAGACAGCAAGATACGCCTAGGAAACTTTAGCTCAGAGATTGGAAAGGGGAAAGAAATTACAAGAACAAGAACAAAAGCATACGATTGCAAACAAAAATAACAAGAAATGGCTTTGAGAGCTGCAGTTCAAGAATCTGGGGCTTCTGTCCTCGGTCTTGCTGCGCATTTGTGGATGGGAACACAAATGACTCCTCAGATCGCTATTAAAGTTCAGAAAAGGCCCTGCAAGCTAACACTCAGGCACAGACATGCATAGCTGTGCCCAGCGTATGTAACCAGCAGCTGTTTGCTGAGCAAGAGGAAGGAAGCAAAAGGCTCTGGCAAGAAAGAAGACAAGTCTCACACTGCCAGAGTGAGAAAATGAATTTCTGAAAACAAGGACCAGATGTCAAATGTAGAAAGCCATGGGCATTAAGTGTGAGGATGAAGCTGGCTGGCTATAGCCCAGTTTAGGAAGAAAGCTACAAGACATGGAAGCCAAAAGAAGCTTTTCAAAATCTCAATGCTCAGTATGAAATGATAAGATCACAAATACATGTGCAAAGAGGAATGGGGTTGAGGGTCACATTGTTAACACACAAAATGGATATGGTTTGAAAAGGACCAGTTTGGGACTTTATAGACTTATACTGACTTAAGGTCTTTGCTCACCAAGCAGCTAGCATAAGCTTGCATGGGTGTTGAACTGACTTTAATCTATTGAAAAACATGTTTTTGTTTTATAAACATCAGATAAGTGATACTGGTGTTGTGTTTAATACATCAGATAAGTGATACTGGTGTTGGTGTTGTAAATAAGGTTAAACTTACTTCCGTTAAACTTGGCAGGACTTTAGAAGGTCAATATTTTCTAGTTCACGAGCTCTACTTTTCAAATATGTAAAAGTTTCAGGTGGCATAAATCTCATACATAGACTTTCTCACGTTTCTCCTGTGTACTTTTGCGTTTTAGCTTGCACAGCTATTTTTAATCTATTAATAAATGAAAGAAATGTCATGTGGATGCTCTGTAGAAGAACTAGCTGTTGATAATAAAAAGTAGAAAACTGTGGAAAAGGGGTTAAGTCTGGACAGAATTGGAGGATCAAATTCAATAGGATGAAGATACTCTATTATTGTATTTAATCTATTCCATTTTAGATTACATCTGACTCTGTTAAAAGATAAATGCCTGGAATCATTTGTCCCTAATTGTCACACAGTAGTTTCATGAGATTCAGAATATCTCTAGGCAACTCTAAAATCATTCTGATCTCTTTTGTTGTGAGTGCATATATACATATTTATAACTTGTGTTATATGTAAATTGAGGTGGAGGAACTTTATATTATAGAAACTAAGTATACACTTCAGCTAATTAAGCTTGTTAAGAAAACATGAGTGAGTGATACTTTTGGGTACCTTTATTAAGTTAATTTCAAGTAACATATTTAAGAGTTAAGAATTAGGATTTTTTAAGTTAAATCCTAACCCTACCACCTAATACTCTTGTAGCCTTACTAGCACATCTTAATTCCTCCAAGACTTAGAATTCAAGTTGCAGTCAATCTTACCTATTAAATGAGATAATAAATAGAACCTGTTTTGTAAGGAAGCTCTTACCAGGAAGCAGCCAGAACTTAATGTAGTTATTATTTCAATGTGGCTACTTCATAAAATACTTCAAGTAGGAATAAAACAGAGAATCATAAGGTAACACTAGTTGTATTTGTAGTGGTATTCAGTGGTTTTTCTATTTGTAAAAGTGACAAGAATTACTTAATGTGGGTTTGAAATTTTTATGATTTATTCGTATTGTATGGGTTAAGAAAATACGGGGATTAATAAATCTTTTGGAACATGACAGCACTACGGATGATTTCAGTTTAAGACATAGCTGTATTTTAATGAAAGAAAGTTACAATTGACTTCATGCTTGTCTTAAAAATTATGAAGTTTCACTCTTTTAAAACTTGAAAAATATTACTGATGATCATCAAACTTTGGATTTTGCCTTTACTGTGGTGTTCCTATGAGTCCATCTTGAAAATTATGTCTGAGCCACATAGAAATTTCAAACTGTGTTAGTCTGTGCCTTGCTTTAAGAACCCCCACCTAGAGGGACAGTTATGAATCCCAAGTGCTGCACAGGTCAGCGGCTAGCCTGAAAGTCTTCACATCAATTGTTCCCGCGCCATCATCAAAAATAAACAGCAAGCACAATATAAAAGGACATACTCTGCTAAGAACTTTACAGTTTTGAAATTGGAACCTTTCAAGTTTACTGAACATTATACCTTAAGTTCAATGCTTGTTATCTCATTTTGTCAACATTTTGCTATACTTGCTTCAGATGTTGACAGGTAGAAGATACATTCATTTGGAGCCCTCAAAAATCATGCCCTTGTCTACCTAAAATAGCCACTAAATTGAATTAGCATTTGTGAATCCTAAGTGTTCTTGTGATATTAATATAGATGTCTTATATACAAATGTATTCAGTAATTTAAACAATTATTTAACAATTTTAAATTCACATAATAACTTAACAGTGACATATTTATCTTTTTGCAAAATTTTAAACAAAATCATTTTTAAGAATTTTATTTAATTCATCCTGTTGCTTAATATTTCATTGATTGAATATATAAGCATGTACTTATTCATTTATTAACTTTGGTAGAGAAAATTTTGTGGTTAATGTTTTTGAATAAATTTCTTTTGTACAAGTGGAAGAAATTCTCTGGGGTAGAAGCAGAATTAGTAGAGTTGAAATATCCTGGGTGTATATGTATAAGTTTCACAAGGCAGTGACAAAATTATACACAAAATAAATATACAAATATTATTTCATGAGAATTCTGTTTGTTAAAATCATTGTATAAAAAATTGATCCAAAGTGTCTGTAATTTATCTTGAGTGACAGACATCAAATCCTGTTCTTATGTTTGTACACTCGAATGGGATGGTTAGAAATGAGAGGCCATAGAATCAGTTTCTCATGGGTGACATATGAGGTTTGGTGATACACACAAACCCATAGCTCAAATTTCACTATATATTACATTACAGCTTTCAGAAATCACAATTTTAAGCTTTATCCTAGAATAATTACATTTTATTCTCCTTGAGTGTCAGTGGTATGGAGTCTTGACTGTCTTTAAGGAAAGGCAGCTAGTAAATTCAGACAAGACCAGGACTTCCTAGTAAACAGATGACTCTACATAAATAGACTATTACTTCATCAATGAGACATAAACTAAGATGGAAAAGCCAGGAAAAGGTGAAGTTAAGGAAAGGCCTTGCCTGTGGGATCAACAATGTTAAACACAGACAGCAGTTGCCTAGTTCCAACTCCGGTCACCAGTCCATGCCAGCTGTGGATCTGCTATTATTGCTTAATTTGGATAGGTTTTCTATATAAGTTGTTAAGTGTATGTACACCCCATCAGCTGCTAATGATTGCTTAGAGACAATGGGAGAATTGGGGATTCATTGAAATGCCCCCATTTACAAGGAATGAAAGATTTAACTTAGTTTCCATTTTAACGTAACTTAGTGGCATAAGGCATTTCAACCTGCTTCATAACCATGGTAAATGCCATACTTTAAAGGGAGTTTCAAATGTCCCTTTGGGAAAGTTCTTGCAATTTCGTCTGTCCTAAGAGCCATTTGCCTTTCTTTTCTCTGTAAATGCAATGATTGCTTTACCTTTTCTTTCTTTTTTAAAGACAAGAGAAAATAGGGTCTAATGTAGCCCAAACTGGGTCCAAAGTAGCTATGTAGCCGAGGAAACTGAGCTCTGCTTTGCACCTGCAAATGCTGGAATCACACTCTTGTGCCATCATGCCCTTCTCTTGAGTCACTGCCTTTTAGGCGGGAGGCTGGGGGGGGGAGATGATATAGCTTTGCTGACAGGATTAGAGGTCAAACTCTCAGAAAGTTAAAGACTATACTATTATTTATGAAACAAAAAGATATTAATGTTATTATATACTTAATTTAAGTATCTTCCACATATAGGAAAAAGTAAAATTTCTAAAGTATAGTTCAAAGTCCTACAGGAATTTTTTTAAAAACATACTCACACTCAGTAGTGCAAGCAAAATCAAGACAGCCAATATATTTTCAAAATGTCATTGTGCATTCAACTTAAAATTGAATTTCAAGATGCAATGATTATGCAGCGATGTGAGGCCAAAGATCTGGCAAATGTTATATGCCCTTCAGTTTGACCAGGAAGTCATCAGATAAGGTAAAATGTAAATTTAAAAAAACCCACCTCTTCTTTTTCTCTTCCAATTCAGTGCTGAGTACAAGAGGAGGACTAAATATGTCCAGAAAAGTCTTAATCCTGAATGGAATCAAACAGTAATTTATAAAAGTATTTCCATGGAACAGGTATGTAATTATTATTTGATAAATGACAGATGTAGGCTGTTGTTGTAGTGATGACAACATTAGGGAAAGTCAGGGCCAATATCAAGGTTTTCCAAACACAGTGAAAGCTCGTTAAAGACAGGAGAAATATATTCAGTGATAATCAATGAGAGAAGCTCAAAGGTAAGGTGAAAACAAAGGCTCATATTTAACAAAGTAGCCCAAACATGAACAAATGGGTTAGTGAAGCAAGGCTCTTAGAATATTTTAAAATGAAACATTTTCAATAGACTTGATCAGATTTACACATTTTAGGAAATATTTTCAACTGCTGATATTTGGTTTTCAGAAGGAACATCAAGAAAAACTAAGATGAAATGCATGAAATGTGTTGTTTATTCTACCCATTTATGGTGTAGGGTTTCATTTATGTAAATTGAAGTTTCCCAAGAGGAAAATATAAAATTTTATGAAGAAGATGTAATGATGACTTCCATAAGACATCAAAACCAAAAATAAGTGGTTCAAGGCAAAATGATGTTAGTGTATATTTTTTAGTGTATATGTTTTTTAATTTAAAAGAATATGAATTCCATAACTTTCATAAACAGGAATAGTAGCTGTTTAATGCCAGCACTCAGGAGGTAGAGGCAGGCAGAGCTCTGTGAGTTCAAAGTGCATTCCAGGACAGCCAGGATGACACAGAGAAACCATGTCTCAAGAAACAAAACAAGAACAAAAAGAGAAAGAAGCAGGAAAGCCATCTAAATAAGATAATTTACAGCAAACAATCTTTCAAAATGAGGTTCTGGCTTGCTCTATAAAAGGTGGTTATGAATATGAAGTTATAAGTGAATATTAATCTGAGTTCTTTAAAGTAAGTTAAATTCTGCAGAAGTAAAAATGCTTCATTTTTGGTAATGATTGGGATAAAGAAAAATCTAAATGTTTTGGATTCATGGCTTTCATATATTTAGAGAGTATAGTCTGCTTCTTGTTAAATGAGTAAAGACAGAACAACAAGAAATAAGTATGACCAGTTTTTTCGCAAAATAATGAGGTCTCCTATAATCAAACACTAGATTGAACTACAATTTAATCATTATAATTCCACACAACATTTAACATAGAGTCTTAAGTAAATTATCAAGCATTTTCATAGAATGAAAAGAGTTCAAGGCAAGAATCATTTAGAAATGTATAGAAATGCATGTTGGAGAAATGTGGTTGATGATAGCTGTATCCGAATGCAGCTCATGAAGAAGACATTGGAGGTGACAGTTTGGGATTATGATAGATTCTCTTCCAACGACTTCCTTGGGGAGGTAAGTCTGTCCTTTTTTATACTGTCACTCTATGCAACAAGTTAAAGGAGGATGGAAGATGATAAACTTCTTGAGTTTACACAATAGCCGTTCCTGACCAACATCTCTTGGCCGGTAAGTTAATTTCCTGAGTTATTCTTTGAATAGAAACTTGAGAAGTGATTTTCCATTCACTATTTGATGCCATTTTTAATTTAGTTAAGATTAAATAAATAGTGTTTTAGTGGGAAAAATCACATTGTGATTACAAATGATATCTGAGACAAAAAAAGAAATAAAAACTAAGCTGGAATTTTTAAATGCAGCATCTTCTTTTATTGATTTTTATTGAGCTCTACACTTTTCTCTGCTCCCCTCCCTGCCTCT
>LOJH01029370.1:0-17443 GCA_001685095.1 Ellobius talpinus
CTGCAGGCATACACACAGACAGAATATTGTATACATAATAAATAAATAAATAGTTTTTTTTAAAAAAAAAGAAAAAAGAGGTTTCAACGCAGAGAGAGAACAGGGATCTCAAGGTGAAGATAGAGACAGAAATCGGAGGGATGCACCAACAAGCCCCGGAGGCCATTGAGGGCCTTCACCAGAGGCCACCAGAAGCCAGTAAGAGGCAGAGGCACAGAGGTTCCCCAGGATTTCTGAGAGGGAGGAGGACCCTGACAATATCTCCAATGTAAATGTCTAGGCATCAGGTTATGAGAGAATGCATTTCTGCTATGGTTTAGTCTTCCCTTGGCATCTTAGGGTGCTGGTCCTGGGACTTGGCAGGCACTCAAGACCCCTAGATAAAATGGTGTAATGTTTACATACAACGTATACACGCCTTCTAGTACCCTTTAAATGTTGTTAGGTTGTATTATTCAGGGAATATTGACCAGGATAAAACTCAGCACAGTATAATTCTCCCCCCAGAATATTTACTCTGAGACTGACTGGATCTATGAACCAGGATATAACAGGAAAGTAAATGTTTTTCCCAGAACTAGAGATGGAAACCTAGCACCTCGCACATACTAGCTCAAGCACCCTACAACTGATCTGCACCCCAACCACGACTAACTGCTAAAGCAACCAGCTGCAAGGTGGGTGTGCACTGGACTCTTCCCCCACGAGCTTCTGTGTGCTGATCTGCATAAACACCATGGCCACCCTGTGCTACAGACTCATATGTCAACAGATGAGCCACCGCAGGACCCCCACTACTGAGACCTCACTCTCCCAATCCCATAGGCACAGAAGCAGGCCAAGCTGAGTGCTAACAGGGAGCAGGGAGCCTGGCCTGGTGGCTGCCTGCACAGGAAGGGACAGCTTGCAGCTTTCCATTATGTTGTGTGGCTGAAGGGCCAGGCAACCCTCTAGGGGTCCGTCTGACTCCTCCCTTCCCCTCAAGCAACAGGCCTTAAAGTGCTCAGGTTTTAAAATGCTCTGGAGATTGGTGGATTCTAAAGGAACCCGGTTCTATTTCAACAACCTCCACAAAAGGTCAGTTGTAAAGGCTTGAGCTCACAGCTATGGGAACACAAGTCTCATGCAAATCAGCTGACTTCCAGTCCTGGAAGAGAAATTCAAGCTGGTCCCTCCAGCGGTCCCTGATCCCTTGAACCTACCTCATTGGGTGAAGGGATTGTGACCAGGACTGGATTCCCGGGGCTGTGTTGGTACAATGGCGCTAACAGGACACTTGGTAAACGGACAGGCAATTCCGTGCTTTCTCTTCTCTCCTCAGAGTCAAGGCACAAAGTGATCGGTGGGAACCTGCTTGCTTTTCAGGGGAGCCTATGCCACAGACTGGAACCCAGCAGAGAGGTAATTGATGGGTAACCTACCTGACAGGTTTTCCTGGGACAATGGGCTCAGCCAGGCCTGGGGCCTTCTGGGAATCCTGACTTGTTTTCTTACAATTCTTATGGAAAGGAACAAGGGGAGAGGTTCCTGGGACTAGGGCCAGGGTGACCTAGAGCCAGAGGGCACAGGGCAGTTTCTCAAAGCTTCTCTGTCTATAGCTTTAAAGTGCCTAAGGAACAGGGCTATACCTGACAGGGGTGGCAATGGGTCCAGCAGAGATGCAGCCACCAAAGGAGCAACATTTAAAAGTAGCTCCACCTCTGTCAGCTGCAACTCAGTCCTTTGCTTAGGACCTTGTGGTCCTCTCAGACCTCGGGCTGGCTCCGTTGGACCCTTCTCTGGGGCCCTCTGGGTAGCTGGAAGCTCGCCAGCTCGCATGGCAGCAAGGCCTCCCTCCCACCGGTTGGCTGGCCAGCCTTGCAGTCTAGTGGACTGACTGGAAATCTCCTTCCTCCAGGCTCACAAACATCCTCTTTCCTGCCTTTCTGAACGAAGTGTCCATCTCAGGCCTCATGAGACTGGTCAGGGGACATTTAGAGGTTCAAGGCCATCTTCCCAGTGCACTTCCTCTGCTCCTCATCCCTTGCTGGGGAGTCCTCATCTTCCTTTGGGGACTTCCCTCTCCTGCTTGCCTTCAAGAGTTCCAACCCCATGTCCATCCCTAGTCAGCCTGTCTCTTCACTGGGGGTTGGATCAGAGTTGGGAAGCAAGCAGCCCTAAGATTTCCTGAATACAGACACTTGCCCTGCAGGAGGTCAGGCAGGACACCAGGCGGCTCCCCGCCTGTCTGCCCTAAGCGCCTTTTTCTCTTTTGCACCATAAACAGGATAGGTTAGGAGCAGCACATGCTCTGGGCACAACATCAGCACCACATTCAGCTTCTCTATGCACCAGCCCAAGGCCACAACAGGTGGCTACAGCCAGGATTAGCAGTGGAGCCAGGAGGGCTGGTGTTAAACAGCTGCAAAGGCTAAAGCCTGCTTCTAACAGGAGGCGTCTGTCTCTATGGCCAGGAACACAGAGTGGACAGTGGGATTTCAGCGGAAGCTACACACAAGTGGGATGCCTGGCATGGGAGGACCCTGTCGGGGGGGGTGTCCTAGATGTCCTATGTTGACTGGTGTCAGAGATGGGCTCATCTTAACCCTCATAGCACACTCGCCCTTGTCTCTTCCTCCCTGAAAGAAGACGTGTATCAACTTCTGAAGTCTCAACACTTAGGCTGGCCTAGCCTGCTGCGGAGTCCAGGCTGGTGACGCACTGAGGGTGCAGCTCTCAGCTCCACCTTGGAAGACGTCACCCAATACTAGGACAAGAACAGCCATCATCAAGGCCCAACGGGAAAGGAACGATGTGCAAGGTGTGGGTGGGGTGGGAGGTGCTGGTGGTGGTGGGGATGATGAAGGGGACAGGGAGAGGGGGGATTAGCTACAGTAGACAGGGATCCTCAGGAGAGAAGCCTGGGTAGCCCCAGGTGTGGTTGAAGGGAGCCTGCCATGATTCCTTCTTCCTCCACTTCCTGCCTCTCTCTACTTATTGAGCTGAGGCCCAGCAGCCTGGGAAGTCTTTTCAAATGGACCCACAGCAGGAGCAGTGAGGTTCCCAGGGTAGACTCAGCTGTCACAGCTTAAAGGATGTCCAGAAGGTTGTGTTTCCTCACCAGCTTCCTGTGTGAGTCACCTCGAGGGCACAGGTGGACAATCTCAGTTGTCCTAGCACCCCCGAGGCTCCCTAGGAGATGGCTGCTGGGCACTACTGTGACGCACACCGGTAGCTGGGGACAGCGGCAAAGGATGTGTGACTGACCCACGTGGTTTACACGACAGCTGGAGTTCACCAGCAGACCAAGCCTGAGGGCTTGGGGATTCATGACAGACTAGGGTCAGGGATGGGGGAGGTCGCAGGGGTTAACAGCTAAGGATCTCAGAGAACTTGGATGTGAGAAGTCAGCTCTTCAAAAATAAAATGAAACAACCTATTCCGCATCATTCACCACTGCCAAGAGGTCACAGAAGAATGAACAGAACAACGAAAACTATTATTCAGCCATAGAAAGAAACAGAATGCTCATGTACACCACAATATAACTGAATCTCCAACAATCATGTGAAGGGGAAGAACGCACTCACCAGAAGTTGCAGGCTGATGCAGAAGGTTGACTCAGACCGTCCTGGAACACACAGTGTGAGTGGAAAGCACAAGTGAACTCTCCTAACTCCATACACACACTTTTAACAGCTTACAACAGAGCGCATCTGATAAACCAATCACGGAGCTGTGACATCCCAAGGCAAACCTGATGAGATGGGGTCAGCAGAGCAAGCAGTTATCCTAACAGAGTGGGAGTGCCTGCGGCATCACCTCCTGGAGTGCCTGTAAAATGTGCTGGCGGGGGAAACGGAGGCGTGGTTACTTTGTGACCACACCGGCCATCACTTTTAAATGGTCAACAGAGTGACTCTGAGGAGATGCCATGCCGCCAGGGCCATGACAGGTTAGTGACTGTCTGTCCATGGATATACACACATGAAGAACGGTCTGAAAAGCCGCCTGGACCGAGAAACGTGGGCCGTGAGAGAATGACCGCTCTCAGGATCGAGGCAGAGATGAGCAGAAAGAAAACCTGTGGCCGGTTTCTCTACAAAGAGAAAATGCTGAATGCAAGAGGTCGCGGCAAGCGTCCCTAGGATGTCACCAGCAAGCAGCAGCGGGTTAGAGGTACCGACAGAGAGTCATAGTGTCTGGTGGTGTCCCTGGAGCAACCCACTACGAACAGGGACAGATTCCGGCAGCTTTTGCGCATGCTTTCCAGGATCCTACAAAACCAATTCAAAGACTGAGCAAACCCTGACCCCAGCTTAGAGAAGGACAGGCGTCTGGCCTAGAGCCCCCTTGATACAGACATTTAAGAGGGGCGGCCTCCGGCATCTTGTCACACCACTGTGGGTGCAATGTCTTTTTACTCGAGGTTCGTCTCACCTGGGTGTGGGTCCACTCAGAGCTGAGCATCTCACTCCTGTCTCAGAGGAGCAAACTAAGGTATGGCAGGTCATTGGAGCCACTCGGTGCCAGAGGCCAAGGTCTGAGTTCAGATCTAGCCTTCATCCCCAGAACCACTTGGGAGTGAGGTCGGAGGGGAGAGGTCTTTCTCAGCAGATAACAGTGGTCAGCAACCACACACCTAGCTGCTCAGTGGGGATGCTGCCCCATCCATCAAGTAGTCCTCTGACACCTACAGCCCAAGCCTGGAGACTCCCAGGTCCCCAAGGTCCCAGCCAGAGTACAGTTCTGCTAGTCAGCTGTCCTTGGCCCCCAGGTGCTTCCTGGACCACCACTGAAGACCAAGCAGGCCCACATGGCAGTCGTGGGCTGTCCAGAGGGAGGTGGGTGTCCAAAAAGCCCTCCGGTACTCAACTTGAAGCCCACTCGTATGCCACACCGGAAGAATTTCCAGGTGTTATCTGGAGTTAGGCCAAGTTCAACAATCCACCGAAACTTGGCACCCAGGTGGAGTCAAGGATTCCAGAGACGTGTATGCAGACCACTCTGCAAGAAGCCAAGCTCCCCTGACACCAAGAGCTCAGAGCCACGCAGGAGTGAGGTGCTCGGCATCCCACAGGAGCCAGAGGCTCAGGCACACCCTCTCTGCATTCTGCTACTGCCAGGCAATTTCTTCTTGAACTGGGCCATTCTAGAACCTTCTTTGGCTTGGCAACAAGTGAGCTCATGGATATTTGAGGGATCCTGGGTAATGGCGCTGAGTTCTGATGACTCAGTCTGGATGGATCTCTCTCAGCTGCCAACCTTTGGTTTAATTGCTGTTCAACCTGAAGGCAAAAGTACCTCATATGCAGAGAGCAGCATGAACGAATGCTGGGCCCAAGCCACCTGGCCTTGAGAGAATCAAGGGAGACAAGCCTACTGGAGACCATAAACCAACAGCGGAGGAGTTTCTCAGCACCGAACAAACTAGGCTGTCTTCGCACATCCCCCTTGTTGAGTCTGAAGAAAACATCACTTCTAACCCACCTCCTCGGCAAGTCCCCTCAAATGACACTCCACCACCTCAGCACCAAGAGTTCTGTCAGCTCAGAGGAACCTCTGCCTGTCATCTGTTCAGGAGCCACCTTCTAGTAAGTAGCCCGGTCCTGCTTCCTGGGCTTGCATTCATCGCTGGAAAGCATCTTCACATTTGAGGACAACCAAGAACCACAACAAGTGGTTCCAAAAGTGAGTAAATTAACATAAGGGCTTTAAAATGCCAAAGAAATAAAATCTATCAAGGATTCAAGCTTGATGATGTCTCTGTCAGTGGCTTCTGGGAGACATTCGAACCCTTTGAGGGAACTGGACCGTGCTCAGCTGACTTCCACAGGCCTGCATGGGAGGCCTTCTTCCAAGACCAGGCTTCTAGCTAAATTTACAGCCAATCCTTCAAGAATCTGGTAAAGGGGGCTGGAGAGAGGGCTTAGTAGTTAAGAGCACTGGCTACTCTTCTAGAGGACCCAGGCTGAGTTCCCAGCGCCACACGGCAGCTCACAAGCATCTTTAACTCCAGTCCAGGGAGGTCTGATTGACATCCTCTTTTGGCCACGGGGGCACTGCACTTACATGCTGTGTAGACACAAAACGCAAAATAGCTATAGACACAAAAATAAATAAAATAAGCATTTAAACTTAAAAAAGAATCTGGTAAAGGTGTGTAGAAAATCACTGTACCTGTGAAGGTTTGCAGGAATAGTAGGCGTTTCGAAGCCACTGTGAACCACCCTAGGGTGAGTGTGGACAGTGTGGGCAGTGTCAAGGGAAAGGGAACAGATGTGTTCACTGAGTGTGCAGTCCAGGGCTGCTGGCAACACTGGCAGGGCATTGGGCAGGGGCAGGAGAGGTGACCCCTCAAGGAGACTTTGGACAAGCTACCTATCTTCAGATCTCTGCTTCTTCACTGTCAGTGCAGTGTGGTTCTGTGGCTCCAGCCCGTCTCTGTCCAAGGGAAAATGACAGTCACAGCGGGGTGCCACACACCAAGACAGCAGACCACACTGCAGGAGCAGAAGGTCCAAGTGTGTCCCTTACTGAGAAATCCCCAGCAGTCAGGGCCATGTCCCACAAAGACTGATTATCTGTGCAAGGGCTGGCAGCCATCCCTGGGTCAGTTGTTCCTTGAGTGAGAAGCAGAGACCTGGTGACAGGATACACAGGCAAGGGTGACTGTGTGATTCTGCAATTCCTGAAGGGCAACCTCGCTCCTCAAGGTCCGGCTCCCAGGCCCTGCTGTGTTCAGACTCTGGATCTCACCGATTGCCTAGTCCCTTTCCTCTCCATCAGGTCTGAGCACACATTCAATTGCCCGTGTTCTTTGAGAATCTTCCCGGACCCTGGCTTCATGTTTACTGTTGGAGAAACTAGTCTATGCGAATGCTAAATTAATCTATGTAAATATACACTAATTTATGCAAATGCTATCACAGCTAGAACCAAAAAATGCCCATGCTTTGAGGACAGTTGTTTGTTTTGTTTTGTTTCTGAGACAGAGTCTAACTACGTAACCCTACCTGCCTGAACTTGCAGAGATCCTCCTGCCTCTGTCAAATGTTGAGCTTATAGGTATGTGCTGTTACACCCAGCTTTGGGAAAATCAGTTATAAATTCTTTACGCGGATAATTTTAAGAATTCAAGAATGACACACAGGGCTGAGTATGCAGCTCAGCTGAAGGAGTGTTTGCCTAGCATGCACAAAGCCCTGGGTTCAATCACTGGTCCCTAGTTCTGCATAAACCAGTCGTCATGGCATACATGACTATATAAACACAGCACTCCGGAGGTGGAGGCAGGAGAATCAGGAGTCCAAAATCATTCTTGGCTACACAGCCGGTTCAAAGCTGGACTAGCTAAGTAAATAAATACAGACTATCTTTCTTACCAGAGCTCCTGCATCCATGAATTTAAACAACCACAGGTGAAAATATTTAGACAAAAAAAGTGTCTGGGGCAGAGGTTAATTCAGAGACTCGCGACTGGTCAATGTGCTGAGACTAACTGGCTGTGAGAACTCAGTCATTTACATCAATCAGTCTTCTTCAAGGTCGAAGAGAGGGGGAGCAAGAATGTATGAGCAGGAGAATGGGGAGGGGTAGTGTAAAACACTGTTTTCGGGGCATCACTTAGAGCACCCGTGGATTCAAAGAAGTTGTCGTCACCTCTACTGGCAGGTTGGACATGCCCCAGGGGCTGGTGTCACACTCCTATGCATATAGGCAGCACGGACTAGGCTCAGTAGGTTATAAAAAAAAGAGAAGAGGACATGAAGTTGGATGTGGTAGTGGTCGTCCAAGGGGACCTGGAAGCAGTGGATATTATCAAAATTCTAGGGGGACTCAGCACCCTCGTCTGGATTCCAAAGGCACCAGCAATCACATTTCTACATACCCACACAAACATAGAATTAAAAAAAAAATGTCTCCAGCAAACATGGACAGAGTCTTTCTTGACTATTACCTCCTTTAGAAGACACCGCGTAAACTAGACAGCTCTCACCCTGTATCGGGTACTAGGAGCCACACACGGCTGAAGGGGAGCATGCAGGAAGATGTGGGTAGGTTGCAGTCAATATGACACTGAGGTACAGGACTGGATAGCCCGAGGGAGTCCTGGGTCTCATTCCCCACCCCTGTGACTACCAAGGGAGCTGTGCATACCGTCCATGGGCTTTTTCTGAATATCAATCTGCTCGGGGACTCTAGGAACAGGGCTGGAGAGTGAGTGAGCTTTTCTGATTGGACTGGAAGGGCCTTCCAAATCCAAGGGTATTTCATCAAGACATTCCAAAGCCCTTACTATAAACAACACTGAAACTTTTCTTCCTTTGCTCCCCACAACCACCCCCCTCCCGCCCAAAGTCTCAAGTATGATGAGAATGTCTCACTTGTCCCCAGGGCCAAACCTGCTTGAAGAAAGGTAGAGAGGCCATCAGGACCACTTAAAAGCCATGAGCAGGCTTAGGCTCCTTTTCCTGTCCTGGTCCCCAGGTCCTCCTTCACCACTGCTGACCTTGCCCATCTTCAGTTGAAGTAAGTCCCTTCTTGAATGAAGATGCACAGACTTCATGGCTATTTCAAGGCAGAGATTTTGGAAGATGCAAGAACAGCCTCCCGGAGACACTGTGGACCATGAGCCTCTTAAATCACCTGCCAGAAACTATGAGATCACACCTGACCCCAGACAGACCCGCAGGCATCCAGAGAGAGACTCCGCACTTGAATGTCACCTGGCCAGGTGGGGCTCCAGGTGTGTCAGGCTGGGGGCATAAGCTACTATGACTCAGCCTGAAAGCCAGTGTCTCCTGCCCTATGTGTGACTTGATCCTAATTCACACAGCTCAATAGTGAGCCCATGACCTCCTCCCATAAAGCCACACCCCCTAACGGTTCTGTCGCGGTCCATCTGTCCAGTGGCAAACACAGGCTGACGGCCAAGCCTTCAACATATGGGTCTCTGAGGGGCATTTGAGACCCATATGTGTTAGTGACTCCCTACAATGTCCAGGCAGGAGATAGCTGCACAGAGTGGCTTCACTTGAACCCCTAAAGAAAAAGTCCCATCATAGTGGATCAAAGGAACCCTCATTAAATTTCATTAAATTTCTTAATTGAATATCTGACTTTTAAAGACACTTGCCGTGCTAACATGAAGCTCACCTGTTAATGTCTACTTTGCTGCTCTCCCGACAGGTCTGCAAAGGGACCAGGGATATGGCACATGCCCAATGGCTCATGCGGCCTCCCAGGTACCATCAAAGAAGTGAGTCGGTAGGAGGCGGCTTGGAGGGCACACAAACCTGGAGAATTTTAGGTCTGGGCTTTGCTAGTCCATTATAAGCCTCTGGGCTAAACCTGAACGAGGCCCTCTCAGAGGCTTCTTTTCTCATGGGTAAAATGGGAAATGCGTAGTGTTCCTGGGACCTAAGACAACAAGAAAACAGCTAGTGATCATGGAAGCTGCAGGGCTCTGAAGTCCACACTCTGGAGCCTGGTGGTGGCAGGACAACAAAGAGCTCAGGTTCTCCATGACTTCAGGCTCCCTGTTCACCTGCAGGGCTGCACTCTTAACTGTCTTAGTTGAGAGACTAGGAGTAGACTCCCTGGTAGATAGACAGGGAGGTGAAAAAGATGGCGGAATCTCCGCTTCTTCCCTACCCTCCAAACATGAGACAAAAGTCTGGCAGCTTAAAACAAAGGCCTTGCCGGCTTTGGTCTCCCACCAGCGGGCCCCCTGCTGATGGCACGGTTCCACACGTTCAGTGCTGGATCAGAATGTGTTACACAGCAGTTGTGGGCCCATCGACCAGGCTATCTTTCTCTCCAAACTGACTAACCTGAAATTAGCGGGGGCGGGGTGTGTGTGTGACTTTAGAGACTTAAAAAAAAAACGGCCCTAAGAGACTGAATTTGCCTCTGCTTTGCAAAGGGCTCTTTTCTCCATGGGTCTGCGCTTGTTCAAACCCCAACAAAAAAAGCCTTTCTTCAACTCTGTCTACTCCTGGTGTTGGTGTTTGAGATTTCTCACATGCAACTTGTGGCATTCAAGATTTTTCCTGCATTTCAGTTCTTTAACTGGCAGAAAACCTATCAAGCAAGATCCCTAGACTGAATCACAGGTCCGTGGGTCAGTCACACTGTTCTCAAGGATGACCAGACCACTGCACACCCCGACATGGTCCATCCCTTTGAATGGCAACATGCATGGGCATAGGGCAAAAGATTTTCAGGCTAAGCTTTTACACCTATATTGCAGGTGCTCCAAGCTAACCACAGAAATGGCCAGTACCAGAACTCTGGGCACAGAAATCCTGGGGAGCTCTCCATCCCAGTGAACTCCAGGCCGAGCAAGCTGTGAATTTAAAGACAAAAACCACAGGCACTGACCCCAAGGTATCACAGCCCAGAGTGCTGGGCTTTTTGAGAGCTGTGACAACCAAGTCCAGTCCCTGAACTTCACCGAAAGATGCATGACCTCAGGGTGAGCAAACAGAACCTGCCTCACCTCATTGAGTTCCCAGGTGGGAGACACCAAGTCCCGCTGGCTCACTTTAGATGGCAAAGCCACCCTAGGGCACGTCTCCTCCTACTTCCTCTTCCCTGACATGTTGCTGGCCCAGTGAATCTGGCAGAGTGCCAGCAAAAGCAAACCACACAAATGCCACCCGAGCAAGTACTGGGTGTTATGGTGCCAGCCTCTAACACAGGGGCCACAGAGCAGTCTCTTTAGTTTCCTCCAACAGAGATCAGGATGGGGCTGGCTCAGCCAGGCTCTACCCTATAGCCAAGAGCAGTAAGTCTGAGGTGGAGGAGGGGAAAAGCAGCCCCCTCCCCCATTTCCTGCTGCACAACCCTCTGGGATTCCCTGAGTTCATCCAAAGAGAATCACGGGGCAGCCACTGACAGTAATTTCAAGCTCTGGCCCCCCTCTGGCCAATGCCAGGCCAAAAGAACGCGAGGAATGTGAACGGCTCTCAGCTTGTTTCCACAACCCAAACAGATCCGACGCCTACTGGGCAAGAAACTGCACTTATAAGGAAAGGCCTTGATGCTGGCCACTTCCTGGGCATTCAAACCTACCTCAGGAGCCTGAACGCTGACCCCAGGACTGACAGCACCCACATTCTTCGTGGTAGCCCAGGACACCCAGGTATTCTCCCTACTAGTGCACGTGTAGACTCGAACACAGATAAGACAAAGAAGGGGAGAGACATAGAAACAAACATGCAGCGTACTTGGCTTCACAGAAGGGTCTGTGGGTTTAAAGAAAACCCCTAACTAGCCCTTGTAGCCAATGGTAGGCTTTATTTAAACCCGTACAGCCTTCAGAATGGAAGATGACATGGTCTAGCAGCTGTTTCTCAAACTCCCTCTTCAGCTTTCCGAGCAGTAATAGCCACTGCTTTCCAATGGGCAAGGAAAGACACGAGGCACCTCCATATCATGTGGAAATTCCTCCCCCACTGACTACTGGGGACAGTGGTCCTGCTGACAGCCAGAAGGGAAAGGTCAGAAGAAACAGGAACTAATCCAAACA
Source organism: Ellobius talpinus (assembly GCA_001685095.1). Taxonomy (NCBI): domain Eukaryota; kingdom Metazoa; phylum Chordata; class Mammalia; order Rodentia; family Cricetidae; genus Ellobius; species Ellobius talpinus. Next base: position 11,516 of record LOJH01029370.1, read on the forward strand.
CCCACTAATCCTCTTCCTCCTGACACCCATGGAATGGGGGCGGCGGGTAGGGGAGGGTAATCTATAACCTCAGGGCCAATGGAACCAACCACTCCACACTGGACTTGGGAAACTCATGTTAGAATAACAGTCCCTTTGTGCAAAGGCAGGACGGGTAACTGGCCCTGGCCAGTGCTGCCACCAGAGAAAAAGCTGCTCCACTGGTTTGTTCACAGGACATGAATGGGAATTCACAGAAAGTAAGAGGGAACGTGGCCATCCTAGAAATACATGGATGCCAGCTTCAGACAACTGTGCTTCCCCAGCTGGGCACTGTGAGCCGGAGGACATCAAGAAAGAGAGGGCTAAAGGGAGATTCTGACAGTAACTTCTGGAAGTTAGTGCTCCCTGCTCTGGAAGGCTTGTTGTGCTGGGAGCCTTCCCTCTCTACGAACGTACACTCACTGGTCCGTGCATCTCAGGCACCAAATGCTGCTGATGTTGGGCAGAGACTTTATCAAGGGCTTGCTTACCTGCTGGGGGACGTTGACCTCCTGGTGTCAGAGGAAGAACTCCAAGACACGGCCTTGCATCCAGGAGAAGAGGGATGCCCTAGGAGACAGAAAGTGCAGTGTGAGAAGATTCCGAGAGTGGGCTCTGTTGGAAGGGTTTCTGCAGGGGTGAGATAAGGGGATAGACACTCAGACATCAGATCCTTCACTGTGGGCCTCCCAGAGCTGCCCCGCTACAAGGATCACAGCACAGTAGCTCCTCTGGGCTAGCCTGCCCTTGCTTCTGCTCTTGCCACTGGCTATTATCTGAGTGGCAGCTGAACCCAGGCAGACTCCAACCCAAGGAAGCAGTGTGGTACCCTTCTTACATACTGGGGAGGAGGGGATATCTTGGCGACACAGTGAGACAACCAAAGAATGACCACCAGTGTAGACGGAGGCTGTGCTTACGTATCCCAACCGCCCAGATCCAAATGATCACTTTGACTCCGCCTACTCTCTCTATAGATCTCTGTTCATATTTCCTGCCTGGCTTTATTCTGCCCTGCCATAGGCCAAAGCAGATTCTTTATTAACAAATGGTAATAAAACATATTCACAGCATATAGAGGGGAATCCCACATCACACCAGCAAGGGTAGACTCGACCTCCATGCACGATGTGGTGAGGTTAACGGTTTGAGTCCCTGGCACCATCCACCCCAGGCTCTTTGGAGAACTGGGGTGTTGTACAGCTGTGGGCATTTATAGGAATGTAGTCCCGGCAGGGTAGGAAGAGGCCGTTCTGGACACTTTCCCACTTCGATAGTCACTCCACCTGCAACAGTTCTCATGCACACAGACCCATATCCATGCCCCATAGCGTTACAGACCAGCATCTGTGTACCGGGCCCATATCCATGTAACATACAACCCCTCCCTGTGTAGGCAGGGCACATGCTGAGATTTCAGAGCACAGACCTCACCCACTAGGGCTTCAATGGAAACACAAACCTCAGATATACCAAAAGGTGGGAAGCAGAGGACCCCCCAAAATGCCACATGAGAAAACAGCCGGGCCTTGCAAACACACCAGCAGTGTTTGACATCAGGGCCCCAGAAAAACACCACTCAACATGAAGTATACCACCAAAAAGGCTTGGACGATGGAAGAAGTGTTCAAAAACAAGAGAGACCTCAATCCCAAAGGAGACCAATGGGAGGGGCCATTCAGGACACCAGGCAGGCACCACAGTCCAGCCGTCAGGTTTGCTGGGGAATGGCCAGCCAAGCCATTCTTAGGTCAAACAAGTCCTCAGTACTGGGGAATCCCCACCAGAGCGCTTATAAGATCCCACAGTCAAGAAGGGAAAGGCCCTGAGCACAGCAAAACCAGGCCAACCCAGAGGTACCCCACTAACCACCTGCCATTGCAGTGCTGAGGAACGGGAGGGAGAGGTGGCTGGGGGCTGCTACGCTCATCTGACAGGACCAGATGGCCCCTCCCCACCTCTCGTCTTCCTGTTCTAACTCTCTGGAAACCCAGGGTCTCTGCATAATGAGAGGAAGGGTACAACTAGGGAGCCAGGGCCCATCAGTCGTAACTCCTAGGATAACCATATGACCTAATATGAGTGGATGGAGTCGTCATAAAATCCAGATGTTTCAAGAAACATCATTGTCACTACTGGGAAGAATTTGGGGAACTCCCTATAAACCCAATGCCGAGAGGACAGCATTGCCTTGTTTCCAGGAGTCTCAAAGCATCAGTATCTTCCCATGCTGCCCAACGAGAGGGTGTCCTGGCCACCCTGGTCACCTCTCATGGTCCTGGAGGACATGAATTTTCAGAGCTTGACATGATCTGAGTGCTAGAAGGCTGGATGAAGGCTCACGGCCACCATCCCACTAAATTCAAACAGCAAACTACACAGAGACAGAGACTGTCCACACCCCATTCCAGGATGGTTAGCAAGTCCCTCTGTTTCCACATTCCTGGGTGACCTCTCCACCAAATTCCCAGCTGCAGTATTTCAGAATGTGACTGCATCTGGAGAGAGATGTCTAAGGAAGTAAAATGAGATTAAGGCCCTAATCCATAAAACCAGGTGATTCGCTAAAACGGAAAATGTAGAAAGGGCCTGCAATAGTTACAACAATGGATGTGATTCTGGTGATATCCAAAGGCCTCCAGGTGCCACCAGAGCTTACGCTGGGCGGGGGGNAGCCCCTTACAACGAGCCCTGAGGGAGCCTCCTCTGCCTCCACTCCGCACCCATGCTGGACTCCAGGCACCAGAACTCCAAGAAACGTAATTGTGGTTCTGTGTCAAAACTGCCCATCAAATGATCCACCTCACCCCACAAGCTCATCTGCAAAACAAGGGGAGAGGGTCACAGGGCCCTACCATTCTGGATGCTGCTGAGGGAGACAGACTGGAGACAGGCTTGAGATGGCTAAGGTCCTCCCCCACCTCATTTGCTACAAGTCTTCAGGAAAGGCCCCGCATGGCTCCCTATTCCAGTCAATATCCATCAAGGTCTATATTCTGTCAACACCTGGAGACAGCACTTCAGCAGACATTTATGGTCCAAGTAAGTCTCACCCCTGTATCCCCCGCCCTCCCGTGGGCAAGTGCTGAGGTTCCAGAATAAATACACAAGACAGAAACAGGTGAGTCTTTGCCCCACACCAGGGGCAAGCATGGCCTGTGGGCTGAACCCAATGTGGCCATCTCTCTCTGTAGGGCCCACTGTGCGTCCAGGTTTTGACTTCCTTCTTCACCTCACGGGCCAGTTCCCTCAGAGCCCTCACAGTCCCGCCCACTTCATACTTCTGGACACTACCAGATGTTTACGTATATCTAAATAGTTGGGGGATGGGTGGAATGAATCAAAAGACGAGCGTTTTGCAAGGTGGGCATTACATGAAGCTCATATCTAGCGCCCTTACACTGACATCTTACTGAATAAGAAGTTAACGTGTCAGCTAATGTCCCCTGTAGGGCTTCTGTGCTAAACAGTGAGGCAGCTTCAGAGACCTTCTGGCCCACAAAGCTGAAAGACCTGTTTCCTGGCTTTCCAGAGGTGTTTACAGGCCCCTGTTCCATGCCAGGCTACTTATGCAATGGGCATGGGGCCAGGCGGCCGCGGGCTCAAGCCAGAGGCAAGTGGGCCCCCACCCACAGGTGCGGGCTGGAGGCCAGGCGTGGTGCCAAGGGCAGGCAGCACAATGGGGGCAGAAAGAAGCGCAAAGGCGAGGACGTGACCACAAAGGGAAACGAGAGCCGACCCACCCAACCCAACTTCAAAGTTATCCTGAGCTACTTCCAACCTGGAAAAGGCAAAGGCACTCCAGGGTTCCTTCGCAAAGGAGAGGGGCAGTCCTGACCCCTTCAGTGGCACAGTGCCTCCCAAAGCCTTCCAAGGGCAGGTCAGCTCCATCAGTCCCTGTGACGGCCAGGAGTGACCTGCAATTCCAGGGCCCGGCTGTGCACTTAGCCCCTAGCCCACTCTCGGGACGGCCGGCGCTAGGAGTGGGTGAACCACTTGCACTTGGTTTTCGTCACTTCTTGGAAAATGGTTTGTGCAAGTTTTGACTTCCTTCTTCACCTCACCGGCCAATTCCCTCAGACCCCTCACAGTCCGGCCCACTTCATACTTCTGGCCGCTTTCAGCAGAAGAGTTCTTATTTAACTTCAGTTTCTTGAGACAGGGTCTCATGTAGCCCAGGGTGGTCTTATACCCCGATCTGCCTACCTTCCCCTGGGGCTGAAGTCTCTAACCTGCTGTATCTGTTACCACCACCTAAGAGCTACTGAGGGAGCCGCTTCCTCGGGCAGGGTGCAGCCTGTGCTCTGGTTAAGACCTGGAAACCTTCCTGGGGAGCCAATGAAGAAAGACCACCCATGGGGATCATGGGAATGAGCAGTTCCCCTGCAGGACTTGATTTGTGTATGGAAATGGAACAGAGGAATGGTGACTGTCAGTCACACATGAGCATGTGCTTTCGGATAAGCCTGGTGGGTTTGGCAACACCCCATTTCCCTGCTTGCTAAAACAAGGCTCTCTCTCCACAGCATGTGAAAAACTCCAATGTGAGCTTGTTTCCTTCCATCTTTTCAACAAGCTCATACAGAACCACTTGGGAGAATGGACCTTGTTCTTTTATTTCTTTGAAACAGAAGATACCCAACACTTAGCACCAAGTATACAGGAGAAACTTCCCCAAGTGCTTAGAACTTCATTTCTTACATCTGTACAAGGCTGGGGTTCCCGAACATTGGCAGAACATATAGCAGAGAACTGGTTACCACCGACCAATGTCAACCCCCCTCCTGTCCAGGTTCCCAATTCTGAAGTCTATGGGCAGGCCTGAGAATGAACACGACAACACAGGGCCAGCCGACACTTTGGAAGTCACTGGGATAGTGAACCCGAAATGTGTTTTTCCATCTGTCATCTCAGTGACTGTCCTCTGCAAGGCAGAGAGGCGGCTTGACAGGTGTCCCAGTGTCCCTGAGCGGAAAGGAACAGAGGCAGGCCAGGGAGGGCATCAATGACCTCATCTTCTTGTGGAGGACGGGGAAGAACAGAGCTGGGATTGTGACCCGATGCAGTATAAAGCAAGCATCTGCAACCTCGATAATTAGAGGAGCAAAATGTAAAGGCAACAGTCCTAGACAAAGCAGACTGCCGAGACCGGATGTCTGCAAGCAGGGACATAATGCCGTCCCAGGTTGTACTTCCTCCCTCTGTCAGCCCTTACAGGTGACACAGCCTCCCAAGTCTCAAAGTTGGATAAAGTTAAATATCCTGCCTGCTGTAGCAGATGAAGGCAGCCATCGCTGGGTCTTGAGAGAGTTCCTGTCTCCACAAAACACAGAGGGGGCTGCAGAGACCAAGAAAAGGTGAACGTGCTGGAGACTTGGGTTTTCCATGAGCAGGGACTCAAATCCCAGCACTATCATAGAATATAGTGAAGTTCCCATGCGACCCCCTCCCCTCCCCGTGCGCCTCCCGGATGCAGGGCAGGATAATAAGATAACAACATCACTGGTGGTCCCTGCAGCTGCCACTTTTCACAGAGCTCTGGCCCCACCCCCCACAACTCCTACCAGCCAGCTCCCCCTCCAGCAGTATAGCAAGCGCAGCAGGGAGAGCAGTCCCCTGCTGACCTCTCGAGTACTGCTCCCTACAGGTCAAATATACTCCTTGGTAACCTCTCACCTTGACAACAGTGTAAAAGTCAAAGGAGAGAGAAATGCAGCCACAGGCCTGAGCCTTTCAATGAGACCCAACTTCCTTCCATGCTTGATTCATTGTGGACCAAGAGTCCTCTTCTCTCTTTAGATTTGAGGGGGGAGGGGCAGAGGGCTGGGGTGACAGTCATAGTTAAGAAATCCCAGTCAGGGCTGGAGAGATGGCTCAGTGGTTAAGAGCATTGCCTGCTCTTCCAAA
>LOJH01029371.1:0-14821 GCA_001685095.1 Ellobius talpinus
TCCATCCATCCCCCCATTCAGTCATAGACATGAGTTGCTTTTACCTTTAGACCATTGTCAACAATGTGGCTGAGAGCATAGGCATAGATATATATTAAATTTTGTATCTCAAAGAGATAGTGCTTTTCCTTTTGAAGTCTGTTTGAGATCCATTTGTTTAGAGACTAGACCCAAGTCGAATTGCTGGGTCACAGTAACTACATTTTGTTTTGTGTTTTTTTGAATGAAGTTTTCTTTTATTTATGTTACACATTAGCTTATGGAATAATGGCTTTCATTATGGCGTTTTCCTTCACTTCTATTGTTTGGCCATTCTCTTCTACTCCTTTCCAACATCTCCATGTTTACTCTCCATTTTTTTTTGCCTTTGTAACATTGTCATTTTTATTTTTTGAGATGTTTTATAGTGCTATTCCTGGGGAGACAGGAACAGACATCCACTCTGCACAGATATGGAGCTGATGACACACCAGAATACAGACACCACCAAGGCCCAACATTATGGATGAATGAGTTTAATTGGGGCTACTTACAGGAAAGCAAGTGAGGGCTACTTACAGAAACAAATGACTCAAAGACAGATGCATCTCCAAAAAGCAAGCCCAGCATTGGTGACAGTGAGGATCTTTGGTATGCTTATTTGTCAACCATAGATTTCCTTTACTGTCCTGTAAAGTGTTTGAAAAGCTAAAGAAAAATTTAATGCCTAGTTGATTTTAATGTCCACTTTCTGTGTCATTCCTTTCAGCTAAATCCTGAGACACTGGAAGGTTGAATTCTGAAGACTCAGTTGACTTGACAGTGTTTTACTTCCTTTGAAAGTAGTGATGCCAGCATCATATATTTCTTAATTCTAAAATATGTATCATCTACTGTCAAGCTTCTGTATAGGGCATGCAGCAATCCTTGCTTTAATTACGTTTAACAGCAACAAGTTGAGCTGAACACAAATACCAGGAGTTAAACTGGCCTTGGTACAATAGCCGAGGTAAAATAATACATCCATTAGTGGCACATCCTATGAAAACTGAAATATTTTGCCCAGGAAGTAACAAAGAAAAATACATTTTCCCACATTTCTGAGATTTTTAAAATCTAAATTATAGTGGCCATGAAGCTAAAATATTACTGAGTCATACATCAGAAAGTGAAAATGATTCTTGGGATGGTTACATGACATTGTTGTGTCTGGAAAGAACTGTTGTTGAAACAGAATATTCAGTGGTGTTAGAGACAACTTACATCATCTCTTAGACAATGCCATTAACAGCACTGTGGTTGAATCTGTCTCCAGGGCATAGAGTTCCCTTCTGTAGGTCTTGTTCATGATGATAAAGAATGTTAAGATGCACTCAGATAGGAACTCAAGGACAATAGCTACAGTCAGAAGAAAAAGAGAAGGGAGGGAGAAAGCTGTACTTTTAATAGCCTCAGATAAAAACCATGTACCCTGGAAGTCAAGGTGGGTAGAGCAGGAAATGAGAAAGAACCAGATGCTGGGAGCTTTGTACCTTACTTCTATTGAAGGGGAAGTAAATCCTCCTTCTCTCCAGATGGCAGAAACATAAAGATTACTTTACTCCTTGCCTACTGAAAAGGTGACACACACACACACACACACACACACACACACACACACACACACCATTAATTTTTTTTGTTTTAGCCTTGGAGTCAGTTCTAGGTGGCCTACAACTTGGGGTGTATCTAAGATAGGAAGGACAATAACTAACTACATTGGTTCTCGTCAGTTTACCTTCTAGTTCTGTTAGCTTTGGTTCAGGAAGTTGTAAAAAACAGCTTTATTGTTATCCACTCACCATTCAGCTTCAAGCCTTTGTTGTTGATTCTTCTTTAACCTTACAATTTGTTACAAGAACTTGTGGAGCTTGGTCTCTTACTGAAAGAGCAGTGTTGGGTGATGTTGATTTTCATCTAGCTGTGGGAGGCCAGGGCTTCCAGTGAGTTACATGCAGCTTGCAGATTTTCCATGATGGTATTTCAGCTGTCTCCTTTTCAAAACTTTAAATTCCTTGCCTACTAGGGTATTACTGACTATCGATCATGCCATTTGTGCCAGAGGAAATTGACTCCTGATAGTCCTGTGTCTCAAAGGGTGTCTGAAAAGGGAAGGACTTAAGCCTTTTCATCCTCTGCTTTTTGTTTGGTGTCCCCTATGGTCATCTAGACTTTTAGTCTGAACTTAAGAACTAACATTCTCATATTCAAAATATCTCGAAAACTTCAATCGACTTACTGGAAGGCATAGAGTTATTATTATTTGGCCTCTATAAGGATTGGGTGGGTGGTTGATACATATAGGAAAAAATCCCTATATTATCAATGCATTAACTAACTAATCAACTACTTCAACAATTCATCGATACAAAACATGAAAGTCATGAAACAAACATTAACTTTCCTCTTGCATGGTTCATCCCTGGTGAAGGGGGTAAAAGGATGAAGTATTTGGTAAAGAATTCATTTGTTAAATACTGAACAATTTCTCGAGTAAATAATATAAAGTCTAAGTATTGAACCACATTGGCTTATAAAAAGCATCAGGAACTGGCAAGGCTCTAAACATTGTAAAAAAAAAGATTAAAAATAAAATTCCTGCAATGAAAGAACTCACAAGCTTCAAATACCCACAGCCTAATAATCTGATAATCACGTGTGTTCTACAGCAGCAGCCAACCCAGTACTGTAGGGGCAACCAGGACGGAAGGAGAAACTGCTCCAACAGGAATTTTGTGGCCTGTTCTTTCTTCGTTGGCAGAAGTGAACTATTCCACAAAACAATCTACCTATTCTGTCCTGGGCTCACAAACCCATCGCAAAGATAATAACATGTACAACCTTACACGGGGTGATGGATGAGGATGAACATGTCTGGGCATAGCTGCACTTTGTGTTCAGAGACTAAACTTATCTGTTCTTCCATGTTTTTCACAGTCCTCTCAGATGTCTTTCCAACATCAGCAAGTAGACAGTTGCCAGATGGTTCCTACATAGCATGGCTGTGGCAAGCTCCATGCCAGTCAGCTCTGTAGACTGTCACCACCAGATCCACAGACATAGTCATAATCCCCAAATCACAATCTTTCTTGCAGATAACTCTGCCTTTCTGGAGACTTCTGTCTTTTAGCCATGTGCACCATTTAAAATTTACCAGAACAATAATGTTATTAATCTTGGTAAAGAATTTCTTTCCATGTTAAAATGAATGTGTGTGTATAAAAAAAAAACCAAGCATTTAAACATTTAAAAATTTAAAACACCTACTCGCCTTTGGAATAAAAAAGTAATAGCTCCCGAACTCTGTTGATGTCATTCTTCATGGCTGTTGACACATTTGGATTGTCAATTCTATTTGTGTTCTCTTAACCATAGCTTCTGGTTCCACTTCAACATCCTAGCTTGAAATTTTGGCTTTGTTCAAACATCAATGGTTGCAGAGCCCTGTGAAGCATGAGTCAATATGTTACCCTTGAAACCACCCCACCTGTTTAGATGGATCTTGCATTTTATAATGAAATGCACTTATGGTTTTTGTTTGGGGATTTAATTGTGGATTAAAGATACAGTGGGACAAGCTACAGTGTTACGCTACAAAAAAATTCCATTTGTACATTTGAATCCTACCTAATACCCAAGTATTTGGTTTCTTTCTTTTTTTTTCTATTTGCTAAATCAACATCTTTTAACTCTGTCAGTCTCTAGGGAAGCAAAGCAAGCCATTTGAGCTTATACAAATAAATGTTTATTGAACAAGAGAATGAAGCAAATAAAGGCTGGATTTGTTTGGCAAGTCCAAGAAGGCCGTGTGAGTGACCATTCAGTACAGGCCATTTGAAATCTCACTGAACTGTGCTAAAAAAAAGATATCAGCTGAAAACCCTGAGTACTTCTAGGGAAAGGGGAGGCAGTGGGAGGTCGGGGGAAGTAGGGGAGGCACAGAGAGGCACAGCAGTTCTAAGTTTGTTGAAATAGATGATTAGAGAACACAGAATTCCAATGTAAAAGTTAAAGTACTTTGGCAATGGGTCCAGGCAGGGGTTTTGGTCAATTCATGCTGGAATTTAAGAAGTCTTAACAGCAGGTGGGGTTTTGAAGGAGCTAGCAGGAAGTTTCTCAAAGGTAATGAATGAGAGTCAGACAGAGGAGGCAGCAGAAAAAGGTGTGAGAAGAAGGAGGAGGCCAGCTGACCTCGGACAGGGTCAGGAGTTTGGAAGGGCTCCTGTAAAGGACAGGCCCGTGCTGAAAGAACAGAATGAAGATAGACACACTGAAGGCAGTCACATGTTGGCTTTCTTCACTGAGGTTGCATCTTCAGAAGCAGTGGAAAAGTCCAGACAAAATACAAGAAGGAAACAGGAAATGAGTTTGGCTTGAATAATTTTGAATTTCAGTGTCTTGGAAATATCAAGCATAAATGTTTAAAAGTGAGTAGGAACCGTGTTTGTAAAGTGAGAGGCCACACTTATAGGTGTGGATCCCCACCATCACATCTGGAACTTGAAGCAATAAGAATGACTACACGCTAATCCCACTGAATGAGAGTAGGGATCACTACCCAAAATGGCCAAATTTAGAGCAAACGTCATTATATGTATACAGTATAGCTGGTCTGGTGACTGCCTCTTTATAAATGCAGAATTTGAGAGGTCAGTCCTTTCAAACATAGGAGAAGTAGGGTTTTTATAGCCCTCCAAACTGCAAAACTTGGGGATTTCCAAGGATTGGGGAATTTTCAGAGGAATTTTGGTGACATAGGAACGTGGCTGAATATCTTAAAATTATTGAGCAAGACATCTTAACAGGGTGGATGTCAGGATATGAACAGGGAGTCAAATTTCATAGGGTGTCAGATTCCAGAAATGGACCAACACATGCTCAAAGTTAAGTTTTACAGAAAACAGGAATGAACTTATTTTGACCTTGCGGCAAGACAGCTTTGAATCTTAAGATGGAGTCAGACTGGTCCACCATATACTCAGTGTGCAGAGAGGGATTGGAATGAGCAGACAGTCCTTGGAAAGAAGCACAGCTTTAGAAGAGAGGATGGATTCAGAGCCATGGGGGAGGCCTTCAGATGAAATAGAAGCTATGGAAGGAAGGCATCAAGGAAGAAGGCAGGAAGCTATGATGCTATGAAGAATTCTCTCCTGGATGAGGTGATCGAGAGTTCAGTACAGCCAGAGACAAAACCATCAGACTTCTCTCCATGAAAATCAAAATCTCTTGCCTGGTTCTTGCTTCAGTATGCAGATATTAGTTTGATAATTTTGGTTTACATGCCTCATGTGTCTTCAGCAGGAAATAAAACATTCTTCCATGGTTTCTTCCTCAAATCTTTCCCATCATTTGCTCTGAAATAATATACCAGGGGTGTTACCCTAGCTAGCCACAATGCCAGTGTCCCATCTCCATAAATTGTTTTTTAACTTGGTTTTGTTTTCTTGAGATATGGTCTCCTGTAGCCCAAGCTGGCTCAAAGTTGCCATGTAGCCCAGGATGACCTGCCTCCCACAGGCTGCATCACCATCCCTCGAGTTGTAATCTTTTAAAAGCAAATGGAGAGAGTTGGCGAAAGGGCTTAGTAGTTAAGTGGTTTACTGCTCTTGCAGAGGACTGAAGTTCAGGCCCTAGCATCCATGCTATGTATCTCCCAATTGCCTATATCTCCAGAAGAGCAGACAATTTGTTCTTGATTTCTTAGGCATCTGCACTCACATTACTAAAAGATAATGATTTTTTTTGGATGAAATCAGTGTAAACAAGGAGGACTTGGCTTCAGGTGGTCCACAGAGCATCAGGGTTTCACCTGGAAGAGGGTTACAAGTGAAGAACTTCACCCCAGACATTCAGATCCAGAGTTCCCAGTTTAAGATGATGTAAACATTCATGCTCTCACCATTGCTTTGGCCATAAGGCAGGCAAGGACACTGTGTTGCTCCCCTCCTTATAGCATAGGGACTTTCCTAAGGAGCTCTTTCAAAATCTAGATGGGGAGGATCTACCTGAGTCTCTGATTACTTTCAAAGAGTCCAGTTTAATTTTCTCATGAGTTAGGCCCAGGTATCATCATTTCTCAGGATTCCAGGTTATAGATAGAGTTAAGATCAAGTAGAATAATCAATAATATTTGATAGCCTTCCAGCTCCAAGTGGTCCACAGAGCAGTGCTGATATTAGCTGGAGGCATATTAGAAGTGCAGACTCCCTGACCCATGGCAGATTAGCCTCTCTATCTTGATGATTCCCAACTGTCAAAACAGAAAAGCCTGACTTGTAGGCTGCAGCTGACCAGTCTTGCCATTGTGTTGAGCATGTGGCAGCTTCCGGAGAGAATGAGGCAGATCCAGGTAAACGTAAGTACATCCTGAAGAACTAAATAGTATCTTAAACCCCAGCCGCACCTTGAGAGCACTTTAATTTTGAGACTGCGCTAAACTCAGACACGACCCCTGAAGACTGTGACTCATTTGTTCTGGGGTGAAGCTTAAGCATTAGAAATATAAAAATCCCCCAGATGAGTCTAATGCATAGCTGCGGAAAGATTCATTGCGCTGAGAAATCCTAAGGGGAAGCAGAAATCTCAACTGAATTCTGATATAATCGGGATTTTGTTAATATAATGAGCACATAATGCTGAGAAATGTATTAGTAACAGAAGGCTCAGTTGATGTGCAGCAGGCTGGTGTGAAGGCAGTTTCTGGAGGCATCATCGACATAAAGGCTCCTGCAGCCTTTAGGAAAGTAGGACTTCTTATTAAACGTCTGCAATTAATTATTCAATTAACTTAGACTACACGTAACTGTCATTTTAAAGAGAGCACAGATCACTAGGGTGAAGACTCATCATATAGAAAGAAGTGGGAAGAGAGCGGGTGCAGTTTTTCTTCTAGCAATATACAGATCTGTGTGCCTAAATCTGCTAAACTCTGGAACAGTGGCATTTTGTGAGACTGAAAGGCTCTGTGTAGGTGTAGCCAGAATGCCAAGTCAAAGATTAATGCCTAAATTATAGGGCAGGCAGTGGGAATTTTATGCCTCATCTTGAAAATCAAGTCAAGAAGACAAAGTATTGACTGGTCCTACAGCACGACTTCTACCGAGTTATAATTTAATCAGACACATGTCCAATTTCTCTAACCAAGAAGAGTTGAGCCATGTATTTATATAATTCTGCAGATCTTCTCAAGCTGGTTTGTTATCAGGCTCCTCTCGCCATGTAAAACAAAAGCCCAAAAGTTGGCGATTTCTTTATCATCTCTGAAGCTGTAGCATATCAGTCTCAATAAGAGCCACCCCCTCCCATAAATGCACAAGCCTGACTATTGTGCTGATATCCAGATTGTTCCACGAGCTGACTGATTCTTGTGAAACGTTTTATAGACATCTGGTACTCAGTAGCTCCTTGTTTGTACTCGGCGGCTACTTGTCAAATGCTCCTCAGTGCCTTGGCTACCCTTGGATGGCATGAAGAACTGGAAAGCAATCTCTCTGTCCTTGAGGGATAAAACCATCTCTTCAATAAAAGCAACTAGAGCTGCATTTCTTGGGACGCGAGGTGTTTTCCTTTCAGTTGTATACAATTGCACTTAAAATGGAGAAAATCTGCAAAGCTATAAAGCTCAAGGTCTTAAAATGTGAATGATAGCAATAACTTGCCCAGTGACAAGGGGATGCAAGATAGCTGCAGATGTTTACTACCTGGTGGAGCCTTTGAAAGACATTATGTCAGCAATATCACACAGTACTGGCCTGAGAGAGAACACGTCCTCAACCCCTGTAGAATACAGGCAAAATAAAATGCTCACTCCTACAAAGGGGTGGATACGAATCACTGTCACCTTAACTTTCTTGTGCAAACATATTTTTTTTCACAGACACACAGGGTCCAATTTCACCCTTGCCTCATCTGTTCCTTGGTGTTTTGTGGTTGTGGCTACTTTTAGAAGTGAACAAGTTATTTTCAGCTGGTGGGAGTAGGGCACACAACAGACTTCCAGGTAGTTCTCCCTGTGCGTGACGCTCTCCAGTAAAACTCATTTTATCTCGTTCTTAGGAAATCCTCTCAGGTGGTATTATACACACGGATGGACAATGGGAAGAAAAAAAAGCTGAGAGTCATGGAGCTAAAATTTTATGTTTAAAATCATGCAAAGGGACTTTTAAACTAAATTTTAGCCTCAGTTCCCTGCAGGACATGCTGTTTGGTTGTCAAACATCACTGCATGAGTGTTGGTGTAACTGAATGTCATTTTAGAGCCTCGCAATGGGACCTGAGTGTGGCCTAGGTTTTCACCATAGCCCTTTCCTTTGTGTCTTTGACTTAAAGGCTTAGGAATTAAAACAGTTGTCTTTGAATTCGTGCGCAGCTACTAAGAAGCTACATGACTTTCGTAAGTCAATTCTTTTATTAAAAACAATTAATGGCAGTTCCTACCTCATATGGCTGGTATGGTACTTAAATGGACAAAGTCCTTGGTAGCAGTACCTAACACCATGTGACACTCACCTACCATTAGCTTTTATCTTCATGACCCTTACATCTGAGTCAAAACCGCTGGCCTCTTTTGCATGACAGACTCATATATTCCTTGATGACTGGCAATGGGGAGGATGCTCACCTGCATGGCCTTCGACCTCCCCAACTCATTTCATATTCAGAATTGGGCTCACTTAGGACATGGTGACACAGTTTACTGCAGTGAGTGATGAGCGAGGACTGGTTTTGTTGTTGTCATGTGTTTCAAGGCTGTTCTTTCTCCTGTGTTAGGAAGACGCATCATCCTAACAGAGAGTTAGGCGTCATCTTGAATTTTCTGCATCATCTGTACCTAGAGTCATCCGGCAAATTGCTAAATCCAGTTAACTTTTCTTCCTCATGCATGTCTTGTATTCCTTCTGTCCCCACAACTGAACCATTTTTGCTCTCTTTATTTTAATAGACCTGTGGTGGCCATTAGAACCCCATGCTGACCCTCCTGAACGCTGGCCTTCTCAGTGATATTAGGACAGAATCACACCAATCAAGTTGAATTCATCATTAATTTGCCTGAAATCCTTCACCCTCAGTCATTAATGCGGGATCTGCTTCTCAAGTTTCTTCCATGGTAAACAAGACTGCATGCTGCGAGGTCCCACCTCTCACATGTAACAGACAGTATCCCCAAAGTTGTGTTCTGGCATTTTCTGTACATTCTTATTCTTGAGGAATAGGTTAATGGTTATGTTGTCCTTCAGATCTTGAATGGATTACTTTGTGAGGAATGTTATCATTGAAAAGTTGAGAGAAATAATGTCTATTTGGTCATATTTTGAATATTCCAAGTACATAAAAGACCTGCTAATCATGACTGTACAGAATTCACCAAAGATAATGAAGTTTTGCAGAATTGTTATAATAAAATGTTTATTACAGTGTGTGTGCATGCTGTGAATGTATGTGTATGGGTATGCATGCAAGTGTGTACTTGTGGAGGTCAGAGGTCTGTATAGGGTGTCTTTTTCAATTGTTTTCTACCTCATTTTTTGAGACTGGGTTTCTGAGCCTGGAGCTCTCATTTCAGATAGATTGACTGGCTTCCTAGTCAAAGGATCTTCTTGTTCTGCCTTCCCAGTGTTGGGATTATAGGCACATCTGCCATGCTTGGCTATTGGCATGGATGCCAGGGTTCTCATGCTTGAATAGCAAGCACTTTATTATGTGAGTGTTTTTCTTCAGTTCCTACTCAGTTTCTTTTCTTCTTTTTTTAAAGGTAGATACCAGTTTAATCTATTGGATGCTGAGAAAGCTATACTCTGCTTCTCAAGGAATTACTTTACCAAAGACAATACAGCTTTAAATGTTGCTGATGCTACCAGCATGGAAAAAGGGTTTGTGTGTAACTGAGAAGACCTGAGCTCTCCCCATAGCCTCTGTGTCTTGCATGACTTGGGGTCAGTTTTTTGTGGACCTGCTTGGCATTGTTCCAAACTATAAGGACCCTTTGTGCTCTGTCACCTGAAAAATTATCCCTTGGAACCAGAAGAGTGACCATTTAGACTTCATCCAAAGAAGTAAAATTTGGGGAAAAAATGGCAATTAAAATATCAATAGAAAAAGAAAACACATAGCCATCTGGAGAGGGATGAATATGCTTGCAGTTTTGAAGAAGACACTAAGTTGTAAGCACTCAGTTAGCTGTTGAGACAAATAGTTTGCATGCTAGAATTCAGCAACAGGTCATCTTCCCCAGGTCGTGATGACTGCCTTTAACCACAGCTTCTAAACAGAAGCTTAGGTCATTCAAAATGTGTTTCCTCTTAGATATCTTCTAGTCAGTCTGAAAATCTTCAAAACACACATTTTTGCTGTCTTGGGCAACAGTGATCTTTGATGACTCCTTATTCTGTATGAATTAGCTCAACCATCTTAAGGGGATACACACACGGTCCCCACTTCTCTTTCAGTAGTGCCATTACATCTCGTGCTTGTCAGCTTCGCAACAAACACCTGAGCTAGTCAGCTTATAAAGAGAAAATGCCAGCCATGACTCATAGTTTCAGAAGTTTTAGTCCAAAACTAGATCAGCCCATTGCTTTTGGCCTCTGATGCGTATATAGGGCTGTAGCAGTGGAGAAAACTGGCTCCCCTGATGACTAGAACTTGAGAGAAGAGGAAGACATGAGGTAACAGAAGCCCCTTCAAGCCGCATGCCCTCAAAGACCTACTGGTAGGTCCCACATCTTTAAGTCTCTGGCACTGGCAGTAGCCTCACTGGGCTGTTGAACAAATGGGCGTTTGGTGGGACAGTTCAAATTCAGTGTACAGGAGGTGTTGTCTCCATTAAGCATTGCTTGCTCCAGGAAGACTCATGTTGCTGTTCTTTGATGGTATTTTGCCTAGGGTATTTTCTCACTAAATAAGGCTTCTTGCTTCCCACTTCACCGTCACTGGTATTACAGGATCCGATCTACTACACCTAACTTTTTATGTGAGTTTGTGAGGGATCCAAACTCAAGTCTTCATACTTACAAGGTGTCTGTAGAGTCCTCAAAATGATCTCCATAGCTATAGCTACATTTTTGGTTTCAAACGAGTGAGTTTATTAAGCACATAGCAAGGCAAAGAAGGAATAGCAAGCAGTAGGTAGATATGAGCAGCAGGCAGATAGCGCATCATAAAGTCAGGCACTTACGCATCCAGAAGGAAGGACTGGGGTAGCTTAACTGAGAATGCAAACAGAGACAGTGTCATCAAATCTGGGGTTTACAAATATCCAGCAGAAACTGACGGGAGGAGAAGCCAGAATCCTTCTGGACTTCAGGACTGAGAGCCTCGCCACTGATGAAATCATCACAGCTTCTCTTTCCTGCTGCAGGCATTTTTTTTAAACCATGAGACAAACAACAGCTACCACTCTGTTCTCAAGAGCACAGTATTTTCAACACCTTTCGCTGCTTGCTGTTCTCCCTGTCCTTATTACAAACCTGGGGGCCAGCCTGACCTGGGACAGGTGGTTTGGGAGGACATAAACACACTTGAGTGTGAGACAAGGGTGGGCTTCCCCACCCCTAGGAATGTGCTTCTTGTAAGTTTAAACGGCAGGTAGCAATTTGCCACAGCAAGTGCTTTGCCAAGTCAGAGCTGGTTCTAACATGTTTGGCTGGCATGAGAGGCGTCCAGAAACAATTGTCATGCCTTCGAATGTGCTCTTACAGCATGTTTGACACTTCATGGCACATTATCTGCCTCATGCAAGTCATGCTTGGCTGTAGCATTTGAGTCAACCTCTTATCTCTCTTCCTTGACGCTCATGATGGATAAAACAAATTGCATATGAACTCTAAATGTCAGTTTTGCTTTGACATCTGAGTTGGTATAACATCCATTTATTCATCAGTCAACCACCCTTCGTGCATATTTATTGGGAACTGTTGCTATGTGACAGGACCCATTCTAAAATTGATTGCACATTTTTTGTAGTGTAGGACATCATGGTAGGTATGTGTCAAAATTTTTTGCAATGCTTATTGAACATGTATTATGTGAATGATTAATTGAATTGATAGCTTCATAAACCTATTGACTAAATTTGTTTCTCCAGTCACTATTTGGTTTAAGTTACTGATTTAATTACACAATAAATAAGTGGTTTGGATCTAGTTTTCCAGGTAAAATATTACCTGTTCACACTTCCTTTGGGATTCAAAATGCCATCTAATCATGTTGGCTTTCAAGCATTCTTTTTTATTAAATGTTTGTAAAATTTATTTTACATACCAACAACAGTTCCCCCTTCCCTTCTCCCATGCCCCCCACCTCTTTTCTACCCTCTCACTTTCACTCCTTAGAAAGGGTAAGGCCTCCCACGGGAGTCAACAAAGCAAGGCATTATCAAGGTGAGGCAGGACCAAGCTCCTATCCCCACTGCATCAAGGATGAGCTAGGCATACCACCATAGAGAATAGGCTCCAAAAAGCCAGCTCATGTGCTAGGAATAGATCCTGGTCCCACGGCTAGGGATCCCACAAACAGACCAAGCTACACAACTGTCTCACACATGTAGAGGGCCTAGATTTGACCCATGAAGACCTATGTTAGTCCCATGCAGGCTCCGTAACTGTTAGTCTAGAGTCCATGAGTTTCCATGAGCTTGGGTCAGCTGTTTCTGTGGGTTTCGTCATCATGATCCTGACCCCCCCACCCCGCCAACTTGCTTATATAATCCCTCCTGTTGGCTTGCTGTGTATTGCTTTCATTATGTTTAGGTACATTCCTTGTATCCCAGATCACTCCAAGACCTTTATCACGAAGGAGTCTTGGATCTTGTCAAAAGCTTTTTCAGCATCTAATAAGATGGTCATTTTTTTTTAATTTCAGTTTGTTTATATGGTGGATTACGTTGACAGATTTCCATATGTTGAACCACCCTTGCATCTCTGGGAAGAAGCCTACTTGATCATGGTAGATGATCTTTTTTATGTGTTCTTGGATTCTGTTTTTCAGTGTTTTATTGAATATTTTTGCATCAATGTTTATGAGGGAGATTGGTCTGTAATTCTCTTTCTTTGTGTCATCTTTGTGTGGTTAGGATATCATGTTAACTATAGCCTCATTAAAAAGAGTTTGGTAATGTTCCTTCTGTTTCTGTTGTGTGGAACAATTTGAACATGAACTTTCAATGGAAGGCAAAAAATGAAAATGTCAGAAAACTTTATGTGACTATTGAATAACATTTGCATGCGGAAGTGTTTGGATAGAAAATAATAGTAATAATGATAACTGATAATACTAAACTATTAGTCTATGTAAGATTAAATTTTCTACAAATGTTAAGCATTAAAGTGTGGGACAATGAAAGATTAACATCCTTGCGCAAAATATCAATTTTTGTTCGAAAGAAAACTTGTCAAGCAGAATAAATTAGTAAAAGTGACTCTTACATAATTAGGAATACTAATACTTAGAAGTGAAACTTCAGCAACTGGCTAGCTCTGCTGTTATCTTTCATCCCCTTTTCCCAGGGACTATCATGACAGGTTACTAACAATGTTGGAAGCCCCTTCCCTTAACCCCATAACAAATATCAATTTGTATATTTCAGTGATCCACAGTGCAAATTTCTCTGTGATTTGTCCCCAGCTCCTTCATCTCCCACTAGCATGGTGCACGGTGGTATCTGTGGGTGTTTGCCCCCATTGCCTGGAGTCCAGTTGAGGTGTCGATTCTCAGAGAAGTAGATATCATACATCCAGATGGGGCACAGGGACTGCTACCCATGCTAGGTTTCCTATGTCCTTAATATGCCTTATATATAACAGAAAAGTATTAGAACACACAGATGTATAAAATGACATGGTGGCTATATAGAAACACAACTACATTAAGAAGATGAAAATAGCAGCCCTGCAAAGGTAGAGTCATAGTTATTTATAAATCATTGTTAAAATCATATATTTAAAACCTTTAATAGTTTTAATAGAAGGCAATAAATGTATTCATAGCTGTAATATCATGTAATAATCTAGAGCATCTAGGAGGAAATGTATACCTTGTCTCTTCCTGAGGAACAGTACAGTGTCCTTCTCACTGTCTGTCCAAACTTAAATGGTCTGTGTAGCAATGTTTAAAAAAAACCATAGAGAAGTAAGTTTCCTTGGGAAATAGGGTAATGAAAAAATTTTAGACATGATCATTATCTCAGAATTTTATCATAAAAAAAGATGGGCAATGGTAGTCATCTTTAATCCCAGCACTTGAGAGGCAGAAGAAGGCAGATCTCTGTGAGTTCAAGGTCAATCTGATCTATCAAGTGAGTTCTAGGACAGGCAGGAGTTTTACACAGAGAAACCCTGCCTCATACACACACACACACAAAAGCTAGATGTGATAGTGAACTCCTTTATCCCAGCACTCAGAGGTAGAAGCAAGCAGTTTCTGTGAGTTCTAGACTAGCCTGAGATACCTAGTGAGATTTTTGTTGTTGTTTTTGTCTCAAGACAGGGTTTCTCTGCATAACAGTCCTGGCTGTCCTGGAACTAGCTTTTGTAGACCAGGCTGGCCTCTAACTCACAGAGATCCGCCTGTCTCTGCCTCCCGAGTGCTGGGATTAAAGGCGTGTACCACCATCTCCCAGCACATAGTGAGATTTTATCTCAAACAAATAAATAAATGAGCTGGAAGGATGGTTCAGTGGTTAAAGTGCTTGCTGTACTTCCAGAGGACCCGAGTACTCATTTGACCCCCTCAAGTATCTGGATACATTAGGCGGGCACACACACGCGCACACACACACACACACACACACACACACACACACACACAC
>LOJH01029372.1:0-11805 GCA_001685095.1 Ellobius talpinus
TGGGGGTGGGAGGGTAGGCCAGAGGTTTATATGAGGTGTTTTAAGATGTCAGTTGGTTTTTTGAGACATGGTCTCTCTTTGGACCAGGAGCAAACAATGGGTTTTGAGGGTCCCGTGTTCTCCGCACCCTCATGCCGGGACTACAGGCACAGGCTGCAGTGCCCAGCTTTTTACACAGCTGTTAGGGCTTGGAACATAGGGCCTCATGTTTAGATAGCGAGCATTTGACCGAGCTGTTTCTCTAGCCTTTGAGAATACTGGTTTTCACCGTGACTGGGGGCACCTGGGAGGATGGCGTGAGGCATCATTAGCCTCCTTTCTCAGTTCAAGGGTTAAGCCAGAGCAGATTCTATTAGTATCAATTTGGCTAGAATTTAGTTTTGTTTTTTTTTAAATCTTTATTTATTTATTGAGAGAAGATGTCACTTGTGCTGACCTGAAACCCTGGCGTAGTCTGCTGCCCTCAGACTTGTGGCAATCCTCCTGCCTCAGCCTCCCCTGAATTTTGGAGCTGAAATTTTAGAAGAATTTGCCAATGACCCCTTAGGGGCTGCTGTGAGTCTCCGGCTATCATGTACATCACAGCTTCCCAGGGGCCCCCACAACTCCTCCTCAGGAGCCCAAAGGATCCTATGTCACTTATTTCAAGATCGGTGCATTTCATTGTTCGCAGAAGACACAGTCTTTGTAGGTTGGGCTCACAATGACTAACCTGGGAGAAAGGAAGATCGGCTTTCTAAGGCTCCGACACAGCACAATGAAGCTACATCTTCATGGGAATACCCATCATCTCCTGCCATGCTGTTGCGTTCCCGTGTCCCCAGAGACTGTGTGCTCTGTCTTCTCCTCACCCCTCTTCCCTTGTCTAAGGGAAAGAAGCAGGCCTACGTCAGCAGTAGGGGTACAACCAACCTGCTTTCCTCTGACTGTTCCAGGCTTAGTCTTTATGCTCGAAGGTCGTGGAGCGCCGCTTACCCCAGGGATTTGTCCTCAGAACACACCAATGCATCACATCGAACATTTAAGAACTGTACCTAGGCCTTCGGTTCCCAGCCCCTTGAATAAAGCCCAGAAAGAGCAGGCACCACCACTCCTAGGATGGACAGCGGCCCTACAGTCCCCAGCAGATGAGCTGTAAGCAGGTATCAAACTTCCCCGGACTTCATTATACCTATTCAGTCAGACAAGGGTATACACGTGAATAGTGACCCAGCCAGAACACAGAGGAGTCCAGGACAAAGTAGGCTGCTACTTAGGTGTCCATTGCTGTTTATGTTGTATATAGAAGCACAGAGAAATGAAAACTTGAGTGACTGTGTTTACTTCCTTCTTTTGGTCATCTCTTAGGATCTCACACACATGAGAGCTTTTCACATTGACAAGTATAATCATTCAGAGTAAATGTTTAACTTCTAGAAATGTAACCATGCATGTATTTCATTTTTAACCCTTCAGTCCCTACTTCTGTAGAGTTCTGAAGTTTATAATACTAATCACTGAATCCTGCTAATACTTTTAAATATTAACCAGTGAATGCTGGATTTGGTCACTGGGAACTGGAAATATTTATTTGACTCGGGATATCTCTGGGGTAGGAAGGGCGATACCCAGAAACTAGGTTGTGTATTTTGTTTACAGGAAGCTAAATTTTAGAGGCCACCTCAGGGAATAGATTCTAGCCAGTGCATCCTGATGACATACTCCCTGCTAGCTCCTCTTGGAAACCAAGACTGTGTGCCTTCTGGATAGTGTCAGAAAACGGAAGTAGCAAATAGTCTTTATTAGTGAAGACCCAGCTTTTCCTGAGAAAGATCTAATCGTGAGTTACACACGTGAACCTTTTTAAAGAACTTGCTGGGGGCTGGGGAATTTCCAAGCTCAACTTCCGTTGGCCTGCAGTTTGAGCAAGACACACATCTGTTCTTTAATTGCTCAGTATTTCAAATCAAAACAACCTCTTCCGCGCGGAAAAGGCTCAGGTTACCCTTTGTGGTGAAGAGTAAGTCTCCTCTTCAGACTGGGAGGTAGCATTCAGACACTCCCAACACATCTCCCACATCACCCACAGCAGCCGGGGCTGCAGGAGCAAACAGAGGCCACTAGATGGCGGAAGGGGACCGGGTTAGCCTTGGAGGCGGCTCTTTTCACCCAGCCGGAGGAGAACCACTTTTGTTTCTCTGCCTTTTCTTCCTGCCCCTTTGTTTGACTTCACCATTTTCTATCTCCCGTTCTCTCCGCGGTAGTTACGTGCCGCCTTTCATTCAACACCCTTGTTCAAGGAAAGTCTTGTCCCGAGACGCCGGGATTGGGATCTCGCCGCTCTCTTTGCAAGGATTCTGGCTGTCCCGCGCCAGCAGCCCTATCACCCAGTGCAGGCATCTCCTTTCATGTCCTTCCCACATTTTAAAAATGTCATCCTGTCACTGACCAGGTGTTTCTTTCATCCTTAGGCTACAGCTCAGCTATGAGTAACTTAGGCATGATACTGTGCGTGCAGGTATCACCACAGTTGGGGCGGGCGGCTTCGGACGCTTAAATCCTAATACTCTGGGGAGACTGGTTTAAGAGGAATGCTCGGTTGTGGAAATGAAGGCCAAACAGGTTGCCCAGACCAGCCCGTATGTACTTCCCCGAATTACATCGGACTGGCACTTTATTGAATCGAACGCAGAAAACAATGCAGAGAGCACTGGAAAATGCCAGCGGCCGACAGTCTTCCTCCGGCATCCTAAACACTGCGTCAGTTTTATGTTGGACTTTATATTGTTCTTTATATTGCACACAAACCGGCCTGCAGGAGCTGGGGGACGAGCCGCAGCCCGCCCCCCAGTGGAGAACGGTGGGGAAGGAGCCCCCGGTCAGGTGTGGCAGAGGCAAGTTGGGTATCCGAAGCCTCTTTTCACACCAATTAGAGGTCTATGATCCCCCTACGGCAGATGGGCGGTATTAAAGTTAATTTATGCTCGCCAAGAAAGACTAGACACCAGGGCTGGAGTCCGAGAGGGCCCTGCACCCTAAAGGAACGAAATCGCCAGTTAGAGCTGCCAGAAAATCAGAAGGGACCCTGCTGGTGGCTTTCATCAGTACCTCCACTTTCCAGGGCCTGCCACCAAAACCTGGTAGTCAGAAAGGCCCCTATACGACTGCTTATAACTGTTCATTTGTGTCCGGTACCAACACCTTGACAGCCTAAGGAAGGACTTTTCAATGCTGTGAGGAAAGCATTTCATGCTGGACACGGAAGCAGATACACATTCAACTCCTGCCCTTCCCCAGCCGCGACTCCTGTCCATATTTGGGACCAATTAGCCCAGGATGGGCCCAGTTTCTCGTCTTGCTTCTTGTTCCACGTTGGCTGGAGTATGATTTATGGCCCTGAAAGGGAAAGCCAGCCAAAATCAGCTGTTTGAGCTGACCTTCGCCGGGAGTTTTCGGGTCGAAGTGAAATCCAATGGGGTGTGACTTGAATCCCATGAAAGTCTCCTGGATGTGGACTGCCAGCTCCTGGAGCTCCTGGAGGAGTGAAATCAAAGAGCCCCTCCCTCTGCTGCTGCTGCAGCAGGAGCTCACAAAGGGCTTTCCTCTCAGCTCCACACTGTGCTGGGAAGGGCCTGCTGCACCTGGCCAGGGGCAATGGGCTATTGTTTCCTAGAGGTGGGCCCCCTGCTCACCCCTGGAATTGGCCCTGTGCCAGCTCCCTCAGAAGCCAGGCAGTCTTTGTCCTAAGGACTCTGAGCTGGTTACACAGAGAAAGTGGGGCTTGGCTGGACGTCTCCCGGAGGCTCGTGAGCCTTTCTTTCCACAGCCAGGAAGCAAGTTCTAGCATCCCCCCTGCTCCCCCAGAACCCCCGCCCCCAAGATCCTTGGTAACCTTTTAAACTGGGTGGGCATACACAAAGTTTGAGCTAGGGCATGTGGATGCTGTTAAAAGAGATGGTTAATGTCTGTGGGAAGCCAGCAGGATTTCTAGAAATTTCTTAAATGACATACTCAGCACAAAACTACAGGGAAAAGTTTCTGACTAGAAAACAGGGCTAAAAGCCTGTCTTTCCCTGCTGAAGTCACAGTTAGGGACAGGACATACTCAGCTGGGTCTTATGGCAGCTTTGTATTAAATACTGTTAGCAATTTCTGGATTTTCCTGCGAGAGGCGGGGGCTAGTTTCATTCTCTTGCACGTGGGTGTCTGATTTTCCCTGCATTCTTTACTAAAAGGACCTTTCCCTAACTTGTTCATGTTCTTTGCACACTTGTCAAAAATCAGTTGGCTGCTGATGGATGGGTTTACTTCCAATCACTCTACTCTGGGGACGCGCTCTGTGTGCAGGTGTTTACTCCAATCCCATGCTGTTTTTGGATGTGTGTAGGCTAGTGTATGAGCGCATACATGCTCATGTGTGTGCATGCATGTGTGTGAAGGCCAGAAGTTCATATCAGGAGGTCTTCCTCCGTCGCTCTCTTTCTTATTATTTGAGACTGGATCTCTCAGTAAACCTGGAGGTTGTCTTTTTGGCTAGGCTAGCCAGCGAGCTCCAGGGATATGCTTATCTCTGTTCATTTGCACTAGAGTTATAGATGTTCATAACCATGTCCAGATTTGTTTTTTTCTCAACGTGAGTCCGGGGGATATGAACTCAGGTCCTCATGCCTGAGAAGCCATGCTTTAAGATCCTCTGTATGGCTTATATTACTATAGCTTTGTTATATCTATCTATGTAGAGAGATAAATACCACACCACTGTTTGTTACATTTTGTTTTGTGGGGAAGCACATGGGTGCCGTAATGCGTGTGTGGAGGGCAGAGGACAACTTGTAGGAGTGGGTTCTATCCTTAAATCATGTTCCAAGACTGAACTCAGGTTATTAGTCTGGGCAGTACGTGCTTTGACCAGCTGAGCCATCTCTTCAGCTCTGGGCTATATTTTGAAGCCAGGTAGTTTACTCTGTCTTGTTTTGTTCTTTTTTGATGAAGATTTGCTTGGCTATTTGAAATTACTCTCCCTAGACATAACTTCTGAAATTACAGTTATCTAATAGCTTTCCCATAGACCTCAGATTAGAAAATGACAATTCCTTAAGAATAATAGTATATCCCACTTATAATTGAAATGTAATACTTCCACATGCAAATGGTCATAAGCACACCCATCCATCCAATTTAATCACCTAGTTGTTGGTGAAAGACCAGGGCTGGACTGGAACCTGGGGTAGGTAAACCAGATCCTCTCTGAAGCCTCCACAGCATGTTGTCATGGGATGCGGCAACTGCGCTCCTAGTCACATGTGCAAATGAACACACAGCAGCTTAAGGTATATGTAAATCTTTACAGCAGCGTTTTCCAGTACAGCTAAAAAGTAGAAACAAAGTCCATGCTGAGCAACTGATGAACTGATAGAATGTGTATAAGCGCACAATGTAATATCTCACAGTTAAAAGGACCAGGGTACCTCCTGCTACAAGCTGGATGAACTTCAGGGGTACAATTCTGCACAAAAGACCTGGGCACAGAAAGGGGCAAACCCATGGAAGCAGACAGTAGAAGAGTAACAAGGAGTTGGGGGGCAGGGAGGAATGGGGTCTACTGCTGCTGAGCACAGAACAAGAGGGAGTAAAAGGTTGTTCAGCAGCTGGGACAGTAGTTCAGTGGTGCTGAGAATGTTCTAGACTTGGTTGTGATGGCCAGTTGAGCCTATGGTTGCACAAAGAGCTGCTGAGTGGTATGCTTTAAAGAGGTGAGTTTTTATGATACTTAAATTATACTCACATTTGAAAAAATCCAACAAGATAAACGTTTAAAGGAAAAGAAAACAGGGCAGCATCTTGCTCTCAGAAAAGTTCCAAGCCTGGCTGTCAGTGAGGCCCGGGCACCTACCAGGCTCCTAAGTGCAGGTGTAAAGTGTCCTGTCTGTGCCTTAGTGCTCTGTCCATCAGTGCTCATTCTGCTCACTGAAGGTCTTGGCAGGAAAGGAGCAGAGAGTTCCACTTCCACCCAGGTTTTCCCCAGGTCTGCTCTCCCCCAGCCCAGGATCCAACAGAGTCCAGCACAGCCTGGATGCTCTCTGCTTGGCCAGCCATAGGCTCCCGCAGCGCCGGTGGCAAAGGCCAAGCCAGCAGCCTGCACATCCTGCCTAATTTAAGTGGTAATTTCCTTTGGGGGTTTCACTCAAGTGTAGCCCTGAGAGGACCCGTGGCAAAGAGCTTTTGAGAGGAAATGTTACCCTGGGCTTCCAGGAGCGCGTTAAAGACCCGGAACTTTCCTTTTTGCTCCAAGAGGACCCTGGGGATGGCTGATTAACCCTGGCGGAGCGCAGACTTCCCAGGCTCCCCCAACCTTTTGACCATGGCACAGGGACTTTGCCAAAGACAGGCTTCACACAGCAGAACCTTGGGAAGGAGTCAGGATAAACAAAAGCTGTCCTTTAAACAAGTTTACTACTTTGTGTTGGGCCACAGGCATTCACAGCTATCCTGGGGCGGGACACCTGTGGGCCTGGTAGATGGTGAAAGGGGGCTCTTAAAGGAAGTGTGGGGAGAAGGACAGAGAACTGACAGGTTCAAAAGGAGCTGAGATTCATGGTTCCTAGAGCCTTTGGTGGTAAAGAAAAGGCGGGTTTCTTTCGGCATCAATAATATAATAATAGTATTAATAACACCAACAACTTACTGTTTTGGTTCTCATTCTGAATGTCGGGCCGAACCCGACCTGTATTTTTGTCACTTGGTGTGCTGAAGAGGCTCAGCACAAGTGTGTTTTTGAGAACTCTGCCAGAAGAGAGCATTATGCAGACAAGAACAAGAGCTTCTGCTAAGCACAAAGTTCTGGCTGCAGAAGGATTCTGTCCTGGGCAAGGCAGGATACTCCAGGGTGTCTAAAGGAACTAAAATCAAAAAAGAAGGAAAAACAAAAGCAAAACCAACTACCAATCACAAACCTATCCTGAGGAACAGCAAGGTTGAGAGACACTGGGTCAAAAATGCAAACTACAGGTTCATTCGTGTTTTTTTTCTCTTTTTCTTTAAGTGTGCATGTGTGCGCGTGTGCAAGCATGCATGCGTATGTGTGGTGTGTATGTGTGAGTGTGCGAGCGTATGTGTGTGGTGTGTGTAAGTGTACATGGTATATGCGTGTGTGTATGTGCACGAGTGAAGGCCAAGAGTAGACATCTGATGCATTCTTGGATTGTCTTCACCTTCTATAGTGAGGCCGGGCTCTGACTTGAACCCAGAACCTGCAGATTTGGCTAGTCTGGCTAGCAAACTTACGCTCAGGATTCACTCTGCTAGATCGCATGCCTGCCCAGCATGCAGGGGGACAACACAAACTCTGACCCTCAAGCTTAACCACTGAGCCAACCGACCTGCTCAGAATCAATCTATTTTTGAAAACGAGAAAATAGAAAATACCCAACCATCTGACCCCATCACTTGGTTACTACTCCAGCTACTCATTTGCCTCTGGGTGCAGGGTATGATTTTCAGTCTTGGGCTTGAGCTCTGGGACATAGCTCATTGTGGTGCATGTCAGATGTTGAATGGTGTCAAGTCCACGTCCACTCATTGTGGTGCAGGGCTGATGTTGAATGGTGTCGAGTCCACGTCCACTCACTGTGGTGCATGGCTGATGTTGAATGGCATAGAGTCCACGTCCACTCATTGTGGTTCATGGCTGATGTTGAATGGTGTAGAGTCCACATCCACTCATTGTGGTGCATGGCTGATGTTGAATGGCATAAAGTCCATGTCCACTCATTGTGGTACATGTCTGATATTGAATGGTGTCAAGTCCACGTCCACTCATTGTGGTGCATGGCTGGTGCTGAATGGTGTAGAGTCCAAATCTGCTCAGTGTGGTGCATGACTGATACTGAATGGGTCCATATCTGCTCCCTGCTATTGATATTCGTTGTCATAGCTTTTCTGAGCACTCTTTGAGATTCCCTTGTTTCTAATGTGCTCTAGTGTTCCCATGGGAAGGGAGCACTTTACAAGTGTGAAATGCTCCTGAACTGGACCCATGTATCTAATACCATGAAGTAAACACAACTTACCACCCTGATTCTCCAAGTGACCCAAAGATGGAAGGGATGGAAACAGGCAGCTTCTCCTATGTGAAAGAAATATTTAACAATTTAATATGCCGTGCTTTTTAGGTAAGACAAACTCAACTTAAAGTTTCAAGTGAGCACAAGATGTTTTCGCAGGAGCTTCACCTGGGCATGGCTGGATGCTGCCGCCTCACTGAAAAGAGCCTTCTTAGCTTACACATAGAGTTTAACTATAAATGAGACAAATACATAAGAAAATTGAAGGCTTTCCCATCACAACCGAGGTCTGCCCAGCCATCCTCACCACTTGTTGGCCTTACTGTTCTGGCATTTGTGCTATTGTTTTTATTTTTAAAAGCAATAGCTCCTGATTGTAGAAATGATTAAAGATCAGGGAGTTGGAAGCGCGAATGGAAAGGCTTGCATATTACTTAAGATTTAAAGGTAGGATTCACAGAAGAACTAAAACTAATCGACATAAAGTAGTCGGTGGAGGAAGAAACTTGAAGACGGTGCTAAATCTTCCCTTTCCCATATTAAGGTGTCTAGACGTGTTATCTGAGATTGAAAGATGGGGAAAGGAGGTTAAGCCTCTTATCTAGATTTATGGAGGGATCTGCTACACAGACCCCAAACAAACAGATAAAAGAGGCTGAATCTCTGTGCAGGTGGAGCAAGAAAGCAAGGGATCAGAGGGCCTTGTCCCTGGGCCCTTCGCCTGTCCTTGTTAATTTGTTTCCATGTGTGGCTGGTTGTAGCAGAATTTTTTTCCAAGCAAGAGGCGAAATATTAAGAGTTAGGTTTAGAAACACCTCACATGGACTCACACAGCTCACATAGGCTCACACATCTATTGCAGCTGGGCCACACATTTGGCTTTGAGCTGTACAAGAGCAGCTAAAAAGGAAGGGGTTTGGTCACTCCATTCATAAAATTCTCAAGGTGGGCGTCCATCAGCTCTGCGGGAGAATTTTGGCAGCTCTTTACAATTGAATTCAGAGTGTAATTTCTCCTGCAAGTTCTGAAGACGACATGGTGTGATGGCAACCTCAGTAATATCTTTGAAATGTGTTAAACAGGAGTTTTTATTCTCACTAGAAAAATTGTCAACCCAGATTGCTGGTGTCACATGCAAGCACAAATTAGATAAATAAATTCTATAACATTCTTGCTCCCTGTTTGATCTAGAGACAGATTTTAGATTAGTTTATTTGGGAAAAAAGGTTTTGTTTTGCAATAATTAAAGGTGTGCAGCCCTACACCTAGCCAAATGTTCAGTTGGTTTTGTTGTTATTGCTGCTGCTGTTGTTTTTTGGTTTCATTGATTTTTGTTTTAAAGACAGAGTTTCTCTGTGTAACAGGTCTGGTTGTCGTAGAACCAGGATGAAGTGTTCAGTTTCCGAAACACAACAGAAACTCTGGTTTAAAAGGTGAATTGCTAGGCTCTTTCAGATGCTGTGTTCCATAAAGAAAATCTGAGAGAACCACGAGACTTCAGGAGGGGCAGACAGGTTTTGTGTTCTATTGACTGACTGGGACAGGTTTTTGGATTCCTGCTCATGCCCAGGAACTCAGATGTGGTGGACTTTGAGGCTTTGGAGAGAAATTTCATGGCGACTGAGAGATGGTTTAGTAAAATAAACTAAGTAATTGACTACACACCCTGAAATGGTCTCATTCTCTTTCACATTTCTTAAAAGGCACTAAGTCAGCTGACCTGCAACTGTCTATCTCTCCCTTGTTCCAACACTGAGATGGCCAGGGACAGTGACTTTCCTGGTTATTAGCCCTCAGGTACAGTAACTTCAAAACTGTCCCTGAGGCCTTGCTGTCTTGCTGGGCTACAAGCTGGAGTATGATGCTCTGGTTTTGTTTTATTTAGTTTTGTCTCATTTATTTATTTATTTATTTATTTATTATTTTTTCAAGACAGGGTCTCTCTGTGTAATAGCTAAAACTAACTTTTGTAGGCCAGGCTGTCCTCGAACTCACAAGTGCTGAGATTAAAGGCGTGCGCCACCTCTGTCCAGCCTGAGATGCTCTGCTTATAGAATTCTATAACATACGTGCATTTCAAGTTTACAGGGGGAAAGTAGAATTGTTTTCCCTAAAAGTTTTGTTCTATATTTACTTGAACCCTTGGCATTTGATAAAGTTTGTTGCCAATAAACAAACAAACAAACCTTACAGATAAGCAGTGAGTAACTCATGGGAATCTTCTGTTCTGGCTTCATTACTATTTTTATTATAATTGTTTTTGAGATTATAACATAATGAGATCATTTCCCTCCTTCCATTTCCTCCATCCAGCCTCCCCATGCACCTTGCTCTCTTTCAAATTTGTGACTTCTTGTCTTTAATTGTTGTTACATGTGTGTGTAAATATATATACATATATATGTATATATATATTCCTAAATACATAATTACAACCTGCTCAGTCCACATAACGTTAGTTGCACGTACATGCTTTCAAGACTGAGCATTTGGTATTAGATAGCCAACTAGCTTGCTTTCCCCTGGCGAAGACTATTTCTCCCATTCTGAGCATTTCTTAGCTGCCTGCAGCTTTTTATCAAGGGCGGAGGCCCCAAGAGATTTCCCCCTCCCACATTAGCATGTCTGTGGGTGACATGTGTTGTTCTTGTTCAGGCCATGTTTAGACAGACTTCATGGGTGTAGCGTCTCTGACATTTCTAGGAGACAGTCTCACAGCAAACTTCCTGTTCCTCTGGTTCTTACAATCTTTCCATCCTGGCTCCCATAATGATCCCTGAGCCTTCAGTGCAGAAACGGTGCTGTAGATGTGTTGCTCAGGACTGGTTTTTGGTCAGTTACGGTTTTCTGTAACAGGCTCCATTTGTTGCAAAGAGAAGTTTCCTTAATGGGGGACCTGACTCGTCATAAGTGGATATCCCTCTCGGTAAGAGACTATCGGTAAATAAAAGCGGCAATATGCCTTCTAGAAATCTCCCTAGATTTCAGTTCATAAGTCTTGAGAACAGCAACAATTGTCTATCCTGTTATCCTGCGAGGTGCAATGGCGCCACCTAGGTGCACGGCTCTCTCTAAGGGAGAACTAAGCTCTAGGGAGACCAAGGGTGGCCAGCTCTTAGTGAATTACAGCTCTGCTAAAAATTCAGGACTTCTGCTAAAGCCCTTCTCCACCAAATACTGGCACGTACTGATAGAATGCTCCAAGCCCTGTAGCGCGTCTTACCGTGGTACGTGCCTTCTCTGAACCCCAGGATATAGCAACCGAGCTGTACAGATGGAATATTTCCTACACCAGCTATCTTACTTCTCAAGGTCATGGTTGACAGGGGCTGCCCCTCCTACTGTGCCCACCTGCAAGTGAAGGCCTAGAGGGTGAAAGTCTCATCCAAGGTTGTAGAGCTCTAAGTGCTGCCTTTTGAATTGCTGTTTTTTTAGGGTTTTTCTCTGGGCTACTCCAAGTCCCTGACTGAATGTGGTACCACAAAGCCACTGAGAGCTCTCCAGCATGGCTTTTTGAGAATAATACCTGACAGGGAATGTAAGGGGCCCTTACCGGTTGTTACAGGCAAGCCTGACTAGACAGATTTTTCTTGAGGATTGACAGTTGAGAAGTATGCCTCAGAACAAGGCCTGTAGGTTTGACTGTGCTTCACACATTAGCCTAGTGGTTTAGCAGGACCAGCTAGGGGCTCATGTTGGGTGTCAGATGAATGCTTTCTCTCTCTCTCTCTCTCTCTCTCTCTCTCTCTCTCTCTCTCTCTCT
>LOJH01029373.1:0-19621 GCA_001685095.1 Ellobius talpinus
CTGCCTCTGCCTCCCTAGTGCTGGGATTAAAGGTGTGCACCACCACCACCCAGCACAAAATGTACATTTTCTATCTAGTGTGAGGACACATCAGACAACCCATCCAGAGGGGTAGCACAGCCTGTGTCCTCAAAGGGTCAAGGCCACGTTAAGGAAAGACTGCCAAAAAATTCCAAAGAGCAAGAGGCCAAGGCAAGATGCCGTGCATGCAAGGTGTGTGACTCTGAGTTGTATACTTTCTCTGAAAAGGATATCATTGGGGCAGCAGGTAAAACCTGAACGAGGTGAGGGGCGGATGGCAGCTGTGTATCAACACTGCCTTCCTGGTTTCAGTGGTTGTACTGTAGGAGAATTATGTAGGGCAACACCATGTTTTCTGGAAATTCACGCTAAAGCCTTCTGAGCTGACGGAGTGTTATGTGAGATGTGAGCTATTCTCAGATGGCTCACAAAGAAAGTGGCAATTGTTTAAAAGCATAAAGTTATTTCAGAACCACGAGGGTGATTCAAATATGTTATTGGACATATAGCCCAAATGTGTATGTGTTTTGTTTTTAAAGATTTATTTATTTTAACTTTATGTGTATGGCTGTTTTGTCTGTGTGTTATGTCTGTGAGCATGTGTGTGCAGTGCCCAACAAGGACAGAAGAGGGCACCAGATCTTCTGGTATTGGAGTCACATGGGGTTGCTGATGACCATATGGGTGCAGGGAACTGAACTCGGGTCCTCTGTTGGAGCAGCAAGTGCTGCTAACTGCTGAGCCATCTCTCCAACTCTACATGCCTACTTTGGAATTTTTAAATCACACACATTACAATGAGCACAGAAAAAAAGCAATCAAAATCCCTATGACATAAAACATACAGTTTTAAACATTTCTTCTCATACTTAGTGGAGCAGACCCCAGAGTGGGGTGGGGCCTGCTGTCTTTGGAGACCACTGCTCTTACTAGAGGTCTCTCCTTTGAAGAAATCAAATTTTCTTTGGTCCAGTCACTCAGAGATCAGGAGCTCCTGGATCTTCTG
The DNA here is from genome assembly GCA_001685095.1 of Ellobius talpinus. NCBI lineage: Eukaryota > Metazoa > Chordata > Mammalia > Rodentia > Cricetidae > Ellobius > Ellobius talpinus. The sequence goes on from LOJH01029373.1 coordinate 1,028, forward strand.
AGGCCTAAGCACCCTCCTTCATGGATCATCTGCTATCTTCTCATTTAGTTCCTCCAGCTTCTCTTCTCTTTGCTTCTATCTCTGACTATTGATGAAGGACCCAGAGAGGGACTTGGTTCAACATAGCACCCCTTGGAACCCACCTAGGTTGGGCTTACCTGTATCTGAACCGTGTCCTTTTTGGGTCGATACCCATAATACTCCTCCTGGCGCTTCATGAACTTCCGGAAGTGTTCCTGGATGAGGAATGTGGCGTAGAACTTCCCCACTGTCACCTCGTCATCTGTAGACAGCCAAGGGGGGGCGGGGTGAAGGCCAGTGGGGGTCTCACACTGGACTCCGAAGGGGAGGCAGGGGTGCAGCAGGCTCAGGCACTCAGTCCACCCTGCTGAGGTGGTGAATGGGCACCTTTCACCCTTAGTTGGTGCCCTGATAGGTGCTCATGGCATCTGCCTACGGTATTAACAGTGTCTAGGCGTCAGATTGCTAAGGGACTTCTTACAGAAGCTTCTCGTCCTTTCCTTGTGTGCCCTGGACTCTGGTCTCCCCAGGCAGCACCCACCTCCTATTGGAGGGATGACTTGGTCCAGGAGCTTCATGCTGGTTCTCTTCCAAATCTTTTTGATGATGGCTCTCAGCTCCTCATTGGCTTGTTCGAAGTTGCCTGGGGCATGGGAAGGGTAGGAGTGGCCTAAAGTGACAGAACTTGACAAAACCTTGAGCAAGCTACCATTTATTAACTCCATTTATTGGCTCAGTGTTCTTTTGTGGTAGCTTCTGTCCTCTACCCTGGCGATGGGATGAGGGAGGTGCAGCCCAACCCTTGGGTCCTGTACTTATGCCCCATCAGACTGGTTAATTTTGTAGGCCAACATCTCCCTTTCTCTATGTTAAAACGTCAAGTCTTTACATACCCCCCNTCTATCCCACGGTCCCCAAGTAATCCTCCTGCTGCTCTAACTTGCTCCTTCTTGAGTCCTGGTTTCCCTCTTGTCTGCCCATGGCTGCCTCAGACTTCATTGACCCAGATAGGGGGATGGCCTCAAAGACACTGGAACCCTGCCTCAGCCCCACTTCTTCCCGTGTCTGTATTCCTGGTTTAGGGGCTGACAGGATTAGTGGAGTCAAGGGTGGGCCCACATACCTGGCCAATACTGAGTGCTACCTCTGCCCCACCTAGAACCACAGGGGGGACCCCAGCCCTGGGTGAGCACATTTATGCCTCTGGCCCTGACACAGCTGAATATAGGACAGAACCTTAGTGATCTTGTCCTGCTAAGCATTCACAGACTCCCTGCAAGGCCTGCAGGGAGTGAGGAAGTGGTGATTGTGGCCTGGCCTTTCTCTGCATCTGTCCACATTCCTGGGATTCTGTGTCAGAATTCACCTCGAGGAGAAAGGGCATTTACAAGAAGTCCCTCACCTTCCGTCTTGATCTTGAGGGCTGTGCGTACCAGGGCAAAGAGTGTGGCGTTGAAGGTGACTGTGCCATCGCTGTTGAGGGGCATGTTCATGCCCACCAGCCTCTGTGCAGGGAGAGGTCGGATTTGCAGATGAGCTGCGACCAGGCCCAGCTCATCAGGTCCTCCTCACCAGTGTGGGGTGGGAAGGGGAGGCTGTAAGGACTGCAGTGCGGGCTGACTAGGATGCATTCGTGAGACCTGAGGTCAGCAGGGACAGACTTGGAAAGTGCTGTAGGGCCTAGAATGTCTGCCATGGCCCCTGTGTTAAAGGTTTGCACACTAGGGGGGTGCTGCATGGTATAAACAGTGAGGGGTGGACCAGGGGGGCGGGCTTCCTTTTTTCTTTGGGTCTTGGCCATGAGATGAGTGGGTCTGCTCCACCTTGGCTCCTACCATGATGCACTGCACCATCCCCTCCCACCAGAGGACTAAGCGCAATGAATTTGCCTCATCTATAAACTGGAACCCCCAAACCGGGGTTGAAATAACCCTGTCCTCTCTCTAAGTTATTTGTCTCGGATACTTGTTGCGGTGGTGGCCGTCTATGACGGACACAGCAACCCAGGAAGTCATTGCTGTACACTGTCTCCTTCTGTCGGGCTCTCTCTAGCCACCCAGCCCCACCTGTTGACCTTTCTTCCCCAGCCATGGCTGCTCAGCTTTGCAGGTTACCTTACATGCTACCCTGTGTGGGCAGAACTTCCCGAAGCCCAGAGGCGGCTGGATCCTCCTCAGCAGGGTCACCACATCCAGGTGCTTGATTCTGCCCCTGTGGGAGGACACATAGACTAGCATGTCCAGGAACGTCACCCAGAGCTTCCTGCTCTGGAGTGGAAAAAGAGGAAAGGAAGCCGGGGGGGGGCAGGAAACATTTCCTAGTTTTAACCCTTTTTATAAGCTCTACTAGCCTAGTATATTATTTTAAATAGATTTTAGTAGTTCTCTATAAATTACATACAATTTGACCATATTTACTCCTGCCCCAGCCTCCCACCTCTGCTCTTCTCAGATCCCCCCCCATAGCCTTTCAAAAGAAGAGAGGAGGTTTGGGTTCATGGGTGCCCACCACGGAATGGGGCTAGCTCTCCATTTTGAGAAATACATGCTTTCTTTCAAGGAGTTATCCTCCAGCACAGGAGACCTGGATTTCATTCCCTTCATGCTAAGACCTTCCTTAGTTTTGGTCAAGCTGAAAGAGGGGCTCTGGGGTTGTATTAATAAATCAAGGGAGTGGCAGCCCACTTCAGGGTGTCCTCCAGAGCTGGGAACACAATGGCAGTGCAACTATGACCTCCGGAAGAGGCCCAAACAGAGCGACAGGGAAGGTCAGGTGAATACAGTACCAAGGTGCTGGCAATAGAGGAGTGCTACCTTGAGAGCATGCATTTGGGATGTTTTATGAACTGCCTCAGTCTCAGAGCTAACTGCGAAAGAAATGAGACATTTCTGTCTTGTAGGGAGCACAGAGGTCCTTGTGCTCACAGAGAAGCACTAGGAAACCCAGGAATGTTAAACACACAGGGTTGTCTTTTCAAAGAAAACGTGTATAACCTGTTTTCTGCCCAGAAGGCTAGGAATGGAGATGACAGGTAACCGCTGTGCTATCTGTATGGCAGGCCATACCTGGCTCCCCCAAACTCTCACTACCAGGACTGAAGGTGGCTAATAATCTAGGTGACCTTTGCACTATCTGTATGGCCAGGGGGATCCCCTAAATTCCCACAAACAGGACTAGAGGTAGGCAATAACCCAGCTGACTTCTGCGCTATCTGTATGACCTGCCCAGATCCCTCCCTAGGCCCTTAAGATAGCACACGCAGCCTGTCTACAGAACCCGTCTTCGTGGAAGAAGTGACATGTACTCTGAGAAGAGTTTCGATGTAATTATGCCTCCTAGTGCACATGGGATTATGTCACACTAGGAGACTTTTTTTCAAGTTGTACTGTATTTAAATATGGCTAAAATAAACTGCCTGGTGTCAGACTCTAAAGTTAGAACCGATACCAGCTACTTAGTCGTGCTGAGCTGAATTTCCTTCTTGCTTTACCGGCATCATTACTCTGCTGGCCGTGGTGTTTACAGAGGCCTCTACATTATCTGTATCCTAGGTGCTGAGTATACACACACATACACACACACATATACACATGCACACACCTACAAACACAAACACAGATACACATATATACACACATACACATGCACACACACAAACATACACAAACACACATACACACATACACAAACACATACACACACATACACAAACACACATACACACATACACAAACACATACACACATACACAAACACACATATACACATACACAAACACACATACACACATACACATGCACAGAAACACACACATCCACATGCACACAAACACACACATATACATGCACACACACATACACATGCACACACACATACACACACAAACACACACACACATACAAACACACATACACATGCACACAAACACACACATACCAATATTGGTAATTAGTGCTTGGGATTGAGCTCAGGGTCTCTCACATGACCGGCAAGTATCTATCACTGAGCCATATCATAGTTCCAAGGCCCAAGTTAGTACTGTGTGGTAGTGATAGAAGCAAGTAGATTAAGAAAATCAGTTGTGAACCAGGTAGTGTGGTGCACACCTTTAACCACAGCACTTGTGAAGCAGAAGCAGCCATATCTCTGTGAGTTCAAGGTCAGCCTGGTCTACAGAGTGAGTTCTAGGACAGGCTCTAAAGCTACAGAGAAACCCTGTCTTGAAAAACCAAAAAATAAAAAGAAAGGAAGAAAGGAAGAGAGAGAGAGAGGAAGGAAGGAAGGAAGGAAGGAAGYAAYAYAAAGAAAGAAAGAAAGAAAGAAAGAANAGGAAGGAAGGAAGGAAGGAAGGAAGAAAAAGAAAGAAAGAAAGAAAGAAAGAAAGAAAGAAAGAAAGAAAGAAAGAAAGAAAGAAAAGAAGAAAGAGAAAGTTAGTTGTGTGTATGTCTGTCTGTCTGAGAGTTACAGGTAGTTTTGGTCATTTCACATGGCACTGGGAGTCAAACTTGGGTCCTCTGGAAGAGCAGCCAGTGCTCTTAACGGCTGAGATGGCTGAGCCATCTCTCCAGCCATCTCTCCCCTCACCACCACCCTGTAGTTTTTAATGTTCCCGTTGAAAACACTTTAGAGTGCAGCTGTCAAGGACTCTGGACAGACTTGCCTTGAATTTTGGTGCCATCACTTAATTTCTCTGCACACAACTTAATTTCTCCACACCTCCATCTGCTCATTTGTGAGACTACAATAACCAAAGGACCGAGAAGTGTCCCCAAGCTTTAAAGTGCAGGTAGATGGCCCAAGGACCAGGCTAAGGGTAATGAGGACTCTAACTCACACAGTCTGTGTGGGTCTTGGGACTCTGCACTGTAATCAATCTCTAATACAGCCAGGGGAGCAGAGCCCACAGTGAGCAGCCAGGCCTGAGTGCCTGGTGAGGGACTAAGAGCTCACTCCTTACTCCTGAGTACTAAGTGTCCGACTAGAAACCAGTGAGCGCTTCCCCAGAGTTAGGGTGTTTCTCCTCTGAGGGATCCTGTCCACCTCTGAGACATTCTGAATCCCCCTGGAAACTTAGGTGGATTAAAGGAGACCAGAGAGACTCATGAGAACCCTAGGAAGGGTGGGCAGTTTGATAAGCACCCAGCACTACCCACAAAGACTCACTTAGCCTCCGGATCATACTCAGCCCAGATGGCCTTGAACTCATCCAGGTGGTGAGGGCCCAGAATGGACCAGTCCCTTGTGAGGTAGTCAAAATTGTCCATGATGACAGCCACAAAGAGGTTGATGATCTGCAAAAAGATAAGGATTCCTACAGCCCAGGCAGGCAGTGACTGATGTTGGGGTGGGGGATCAGGGCACACTAGGCATGAGGTTCCTCCTTCATTCCTTCCCCATTCCACATGCAATTGGGACTGAACTCTGTTCTTGTCCAGCATGTGCATTGCCCAGGTACTGGTGACCATTGGCTAAAACCAAGGCAGGGTACCTCCCTGGGGGCTACTCTGATCTCCAGAGCTATTCAGCCTCTTCTGGGCCTGGCCCATGCCCCTCTCACCACACCAGCCTTTTTCCGTAAATATCGGGGGTCCTTTGAATTACGAGACTTGCTCCCACACAGACTCACTCCATGAGGGCCAGGGCTAGGTCTTGTTCATGTTCCTACCCCTCATCTGGCCCTGAGCCTGGCAAACATTAGACATTCAAAGGTTTGAGGTGAATATAGAGAAGAAAAAGGAGAGCATCAGTATGAGGGAGCCAAGAGGATGCCATTCCTAAATGATAGCCCTGCCACCCCCAAGTGACACCATGCCATTTCTGACCCTAACCAGAACCTATTGGCTCATTTCCATACTGTTGGTTGTCCCTCTATCACAGCATCTTTCTGGCTGAGGAATAGTTAGGGTTAAACGTCTCTATTGGGAGCCTCTTCCTACTGAGAACTGGCCTCAGCACAGTCCTTTGGATTGAAACTGTATATATAACATGAATACTATATATAGTAAGCATGCTGAACACAGAGTGAAAATGCCTTACAGTCCACTTGGAGCTGGAAAGAATATCTCACAAGACACAGACACCCCAAAGGATCAGAATAAGGGACAGTCTAACCAGAGTTTCCAGTGTTCCTAAGATATCCCATCTAGGAGGTGATAGGGTCCACCCCACCTCACCCCTCCATCCCTGCCCTGGTCGGAGCCTGCAGACTTCGGTCTCACCAGGAAGGCACAGAGCATGTAGAAGCTGATGAAGTAGTAGTAGGCGAAGTTGGTGCCGCACGCATATTCCTCCCCCGGGGCATAGTCTGACTCTGGGTCACACAGCTTCCCGTAGCTGCAGGCAAGCAGAATCTCTTGCCAGGCTTCCCCTGTGGCACACCTGAACAGAAGAGGGGCACTGTTGGCCTATGTATGTCTGCTTGGTCCTCAGGAACATCAGCCAGGTGCCATGAACAGAACTGGGCTGCTCCCATGGGTAGGATTCCTATAAGCTTGGGTGTCACAGTGCCAAACATCAATGCAAGATTTTCACAATGGTGACAACGGGGCACCAAGCCAGGCAGGGGACCCTCTAGTGCAGGGCCAGGGCTGCCTGGAGCATAGAGGGGAACCCAGCAAAGCCAGGCAGGGGACCCTCTAGTGCAGGGCCAGGGCTGCCTGGAGCATAGAGGGGAACCCAGCAAAGCCAGGCAGGGGACCCTCTAGTGCAGGGCCAGGGCTGCCTGGAGCATAGAGGGGAACCCAGCAAAGCCAGGCAGGGCACTCTCTAGTGCAGGGCCAGCGCTGCCTGGAGCATAGAGGGGAACCCAGCAAAGCCAGGCANAAGCCAGGCAGGGGACCCTCTAGTGCAGGGCCAGGGCTGCCTGGAGCATAGAGGGGAACCCAGCAAAGCCAGGCAGGGCACTCTCTAGTGCAGGGCCAGCGCTGCCTGGAGCATAGAGGGGAACCCAGCAAAGCCAGGCAGGGCACTCTCTAGTGCAGGGCCAGCGCTGCCTGGAGCATAGAGGGGAACCCAGCAAAGCCAGGCACTCCTGCCTGAAGAGCAGCAACACAGCTTGAGGAAAAGTCTGGAAGTTGTTGTTCCGATTTATTTGCGTCCCGTCCACCATGGCTATCTTCCCAAACATCTGCAAAGCACAGAGAACCAGGATACAAGTGTCTCTTCAACTCCCACCACTTCTGCTTCACCTGCTTCTTAATTTCTCCCCAATGCCTTTCACTTCAGGCCATGTCAGATCCGAAGCCAAACACATTGGATTCTTTCCTGGATCACATAACATTATTGCTATCAAACCAAATCAAAGAGGGGGGTAGACAATTTCTCTACAGCAAGCACTAAGTTAGTGAAGCTATGGGGAGGGGTTCTGGGGCAAAGCCTCCAGCTAAGGCTTTAGAGACCAGATCTGGTCCCTGAAGTGCACCTCGTGCTAGGGTCTCTCCTGGGCTACACCCTGGCTCATAACACTGGAGCAGCTGGGGCTAAATTCTACCTCCTCTCTCCGTTTAGAGATGACCCCTTGGCTGCTGTGGAAGGCTGAGAAAGGTAGTATTCAGCTGCATGTTTGGTGACGCTTCTGGGTCCACAGACACACCCTCTAGCTTGGCTACCACTCATCCTTCACCGTGGGCCCACCTGTCTCTCACCTGCATCCCAATGACCGCGTAGATGAAGAAGAGCATCACAATGAGCAAAGCCACATATGGCAGGGCCTGTGCGGAAGAGGACGGAGCATCAGCTAAGTGTTTCACCTGTCTGCTCTGCCGTTCACAGAACCACAGCCCTGGGCCCTGCAGCCTGTCCTCCCTCTGCTCACCAGGGACCTGCCTGGCTCTGGAACCCCGGGGACCCCACCTTGGGCTAGTGGCATCCCTGGATCAGTTTCCTGGGTCTCTGGGCTTGGTCTGTTGGGCTGGACACTCGCACCTGGAAGGACTTGATGAATGTCCACAGCAGGGTGCGCACACCCTCTGCCCGGCTCAACAGCTTGATCAGTCGCATGACTCGGAACAGGCGGAAGAAGGCACTGGAGATGCGGGCGCTCTCATCTGGGTCCTGTGGGGCAGCAGCCCCAAAGGTCAGTCTGGGGCTGCCACTCGGGGGTAAGGGGCAGGGCAGGCAGGAGATGCAGTGCACGCGCGTGTGTTGTGTTGTGTTGTGTGTGTGTGTGAGAGAGAGTTATCCATAGTGGGAGGCTTCCAGCCCCACTTCACAGTCCCTATTGTCTCATAGCCTTGAACCATTCTGAGATGCAGGGCTCTGGTGTCCTGTGTCTCAAGAGGGTTGGATGTAGGGTCCAAGTTATGCAGTAAGCCCGTGCTTGGGAGCAGAGCAGGGATTCTTTCTGGGGTGAGGCTGCAGCGAGGCCCATGGCTGGCTTCCTGCTCATCTCTCCTTCTCTATAAACCAGCACTAAGCTAAGTATCTGGTGGCCTATAAAGTCTTCCAGAAGCGTCCAATAGCTCTACCAAGCTGTTTGCCATACGCTCAGTGTGCTCACTCCCACTTGCCTGGCCCTACTCTTGAATATTGTAAGTTGGGCAAGCTCCTGCCCTTGTGCCAACCTTAATCCTGCTCCCTATGTGCCAATTTGGACACTGTTCCCTGTGCCTGCTAAACTGTCATGGAGGTCCTGTGCCCTCATCTATGGAGAGGGTATGGGAAAATCCTCCATCCATTGCTCAAGGCTCTAAGGTAGCCACTACATCCATGCATATTCTACCCCCAAGCCCCCACCTCTACCCAAACTCCAACCCTCACTGAGCCTGATCTAGGGAAAGGAACCCTGATTTCTGAGGGCACCCCATGCGATCCATGCAGCCAGCTCAGCATGCAAGCTGCAGGGGGCAGGACAAACAGGCTCATGCGGCCTGAAATTACAACGTTCCCGCAGCCTCCACCCAGGCAATACAGTCCCCCGCTGGAGGCCAGGAAAGTCTGTGGAGAAAAGAGACGAGGGGAGGGGAGGAAAGGGGAGAGAAACATATGGGAGGGAGGTGAAGAGAGTTGTCAGAAAGGACAGACACAAGGAGAGTTAAAGAGAGAAAAAGACAGGCAAGGGATGAGACCTCACGTGGCTGCAGTTGGGGCAGAGAGTGGGTGGGAGCGAGGACCAAGCTCTACAGGAACCATGAGGCAAGAGGAATAAGAGGGGAGGGGAGAGTGGACAGACAGGTCCCATCTCATCTTTGAGATACATCTATGGAGGGCAAGGGATTGGGTTCTTCCTGAGTCTGGGTTATGTGGTACAGGGAACATCTTTACTAAGGACACACTGAGAAATACCTGTCCATCGTTATAAGTAGATCCCCTATCTGCTGTAACCAGGGTGGATGCCCTCACAGGGGTCCAGCTTCCAGGAGCAAAGTGGAGTTGGAGGAGACTGGAGACTCCTCCTCCCACCAGGGGTCCCTCAATTCAGGGCTGGGACCAGGATCAAGGCTCATACATATATCAGTGGCCTGACTCCTCAGTGACTGGGTATATGGGAGTGGCTATCTTTTTCCTGGCTACATTTGAGGAGGGGCCCATCTTGGGAGCCCCGGGTTAATGAAAGAAGCTATCTCTGAGCTTCCATGTGCCTGCAGGCAGACTGGCCTTAGCACACAGGCTCCCTGTACCACTGGCCTCAATCCTGGCTGCATGTCAGATTCATCTAGAGAATTATACTGGACATATGCCCCTGCTGGGGCCCAGCAGGCCAGTGAAGCCCATGACTATGGAACGGGCCTGGTTTCAGAGGTTTCAGGGCACGCCAGAGAATCTCATGGGACTCTGTTCTTTACTTGGATAGTCTGCCCAGTAGCCACTCACCATGAGTGGCCATTTAAATCACAATGAAAATCAAATAAAGCTAGGAACTAGCTGCTCAATGCCGTCAGCTACATTTTAAACAACCAGGAGGTGCGTGTGAGCAGGGCAGGGTGGGGCTGGTATTGCAGTTCTAACTCACAGGCAAGGCCTTTCCCAAGGTTGTATGTAAGGAATGTAAATCAGTCTTAACATGACCCAAACACATATTTCTGGCAAGGGAAATTTTCCACTTCTGAAAACCAACGAAGGGCCATGACCCCCTCCACAGAACGGTCTCTGGCACACGGGCCTCAGACTTTGAGAAGTAACTACTTGAATTGGGGCTCTTTATTCTGGCTGTTTTGAGTTCTCTCTTCAGGCTGCCTGTGACAAGGGTGGCTCTCAGACCACAGGACGTGTTTCCCCAGCAAACAGCATGCATGAAAACACACAGCACATATACACTACATGTTCTCTCCCCACCCCACCCCCACTTTTGCCCAGAGCCCACCCCTATCAGGCCCGAGCAGATGGAGCTGTCTGTCACCATTTGTGATGAGGTGAACAGGGTTCCCAGGATCCTCTCCTAGTGTAACAGACAGTTGGTGTGGTAGCCAAGTCCCCCAGAGCCCCTTCCTCACAGACTCAGGCTTTTCTCAGCTGAGCTCCCCTTTCAGGCATCTCCAGGGTTGATATCTGCCTTTCCCATTGACTTGGTGCTTTGGACCAGCAGGTAGGACGTTCAGAAGGAGGCCCTGCCTATGATAAATCTCCTGCCTCGAAAAAGCTACCCCTTGGGTACAATCTCCCTGTTCCCCAGCTAGAGTAGCCCAGGCAGATGAATATCCTTCTTGTCTTCCTCTGCCCTTGCCTTATTCCAGGGTGTGGCTCAATGACAACCCAAGAGGACACTGTCTTTTGCTTTCTGTCCCTGATCTTTGGATCTCCTCTTCCAGATTCCTGTCTCTGTTTGCTCAGCATCCAAAATATACCCCAAGTTGAACCACCTCTTACCATTCTTGCAGCCAAAACCCTACTCTGTCCTCTGCCTTGTGGACTGCTGCAAGCCCCTCCTGGTTGCTGTCCCTGGGTCAGCCCTGGTCCCTCTTTGCACAGGCTCAACACTGCAGCCACTGTGATCCCATCAGGTCTAATATCTGACCATATTTCACCTTCCAAAGAGCTCTTCACTATCTCGGAATAGAATCCAAGGTGTAATGACGGCCTTGGCGATCTGACCACAGCTTTTGATCTCTGTTCCTTCCCCATTCCAGCTTCAAGGGCCTTCTGCTATTCTCTGTATCCAGCCCCTTGACATAGTCTTCTTTTGCTCTACAACAGTGCCCCCCATAGCTGCATGGCTTACTCCCTTGTTCTATTCAGATCTAGGTTCCAATATGCTCGCAATACCACCCTCTCATTTCCTTCCATGCACCACCCTTACCTACTTTTATTTATTGTCAGGCATCCTATCATGTGATAGATTTGGTTATTGTCTGCTGCCCCCTATAATTTTGTTCCTGGCTGTGTGTGCCTCCAGCACCCAGAGCCATGCAAGGCACAGATATTCAGTGAGTGTTTAATATCTGGCATAAAAGACCGAATCCTTAGAGAAGAGCCGCCTTTTCAGTCCTTTAGATTAACATCTCAGAAATAGAGATCTAAGCCCTTCCATGATTCGTTCAAAACCACCAGTGACTTCTTATAAAGTGAGTGGGCTCATGAAGTTCCCAGCCTCCCCAGCCTTGACCAGCCCCCTTAGCTCCTCTACATGTCTTCATGGATCTATGAGACATCCCAGCATGTCTGACCTCTTCATGTCCTCTCCCACATTTCTCCAGAAGTTTCCCTGCCGTGGGCTTGCTACCCTCTTCAACTCCACTGCCACCTCCTACACTTTCCCCAGCCCAGCCACAGATGGCCTCTGCTTGCCACTGTAGTTCTTGATGTCTGCTGTGTGGGCCTACTTGAATCCTTCTGGTACCCCAGGCATCATTCTGCTCTAGAGGATACAGCTCCTCAAAGGCAGAAGACTTGTCCTTCTGCCGTCCTAACCCCCGGGGTGCCATGTTGCCCTTGCCATGGGTACTCCATAAATGTCTGCAGACTGAACAAGAGCCCTACCCCAGTGAGGGCTCTGCCCACCCCATACTCACATCGATCTCACTCAGGATGACATCGATTATGCTGCCAATGACGATCAGGAAATCAAACACATTCCAAGGATCTCCAAAATAGCCCTGGGAAGTAAGGTCATGGACGAGTAAAGACTGAGCTGTGGATGGAAACAGCTCTGACTGTTTCCAGGGATGGGGGAGAGGTATGGTGGTGGCAGTGAGGGGGCACCCACCAAGCTGCTGGGAAGGCCAGGGTTCTAGCATCTCCTTTCCTCCTGGCTTCTAATTTCTAAAGCTCTTCCCCGGAGCATCAGTGGCAGGGGGGGTTGTTGGGAGCTTAGTCTAGATGGGAATTTCTTTCACCTCCAGAGCCCCCCTTAAAACTCCTGCCAGAGCTTGACAGCACAGAACCGGATCGAACTTGGATGAGACTGTGGGAATGGAGTCAAGAGCCAAAGAAACAAAGCAAGATCCTAGATGCAGTGCCCAGCATCTGAGAGCAAGAGTCTAGGTGGAAGGGCTGTCAGTAGAAGGTAGTCAAGGTCTCTCCTTCCAGGCTACAGTCACTCACCCTGGGCTTGAATGCTATGAGCTTGAGGACCATCTCCAGGGTGAAGATGATGGTGAAGGCTACGTTGAGAATGTCCGAGATGTGGTTCATCTGTTCCGACTGGTTGTAATGCTGGAGAAGCAACATGGGAGAGCTGGGCAGACTTACCAGCTGCAGCTCATGATCCCAGATGCCTCCCCTCCACGGGCGGCTCCTACTGTCTGTCCTTAGGCCCACTTCTCAGCAATCTGGGAGGTTAGTAATCCCCTGACGCTACCAGATCTTAAGTATATCCTTCAGGCCTATTTCACCCCATAACAGGCAATGGCAGAGGAGACTGTGGAGTTCAACAAGCACAAGTCTCACGAAGTATGCCTGTGGAATTCAAGGCCAGATATCATTTACACATTGGTCCTGGGTTACCAGAATTGGCAGTCTTCTAGGCAGGGCTTTGCATAGTCATTATGGTAGAGGACTAAAGAGAAGACCCCGTGGGTTCTTTGGTTGACATCACCACTGCCTAAGGGGACACAAAGTTAGCTGTCCCAGTGATGGGGATGAAAGACCCTTCAGTCAACAGTCTAACAGTCTTGGTTTCTGTCACCATCTCTACGGACCACCGAGATTCTTTTTTTTTGCTTTTGCTTTGGTTTTGATTTTGGTTTTGGTCTTTTGAGACAGGATTTCTTTATAGCTTTGGAACCTGTCCTGAAACTCGCTCTGTTTTTAAAAGTTGATGAAATTCTAACATCTTCTACAGAACCTTCCCAGGTGGGCAAGAAGGGTTTGCTGATTGCCCCATCCCTCAGTGGTGCTGCCTACGGTTGCTGCCTGACTCAGTCCCAAAGAAACTATTGCTTATTTTCTACATGACCAGAGCCTGTAGCTCAGTGAGTCTCCTCCCAGGACTCCATGAGCCTACAGTGTGTGGTCCTATCATCAGTGTGAAACATCCCCCACAGGCCTGTGTATTTGAATACTTGGTCCCCAGACTGTGGTGCTTTGGGAGGAAGCAGGTCACTGGGGTGGGCCTTGAGTTTATAGCTAAGCTTTGCTTTTCACTCTGTCTCTGTTTCCTGTTCTGTTGAGATGGAAGCAGCCGCCATATGTTCCCACCATCATGTAGCCACCTGCCACCGTGCCTTTCCTCACCATTACCGTCTGTATTGTGCCCCCTCCAATCACAAGCCCAAATAACCCTCTCCCTTCTTAAGTGCTTCATGTGAGATATTTGGTCATTCTTAGGAGAAAAGCAACTAATGTATATTAAGTATGCCCTGGGCTCCTAGGAGCAGGAAGCCTAGCTGTGAAGGTGCATTATATAGGGCTTAAAGGACCAGATGTTTAATTTAATAGCAATGCTACTGACAATGGTACGGTCGATGAGAGGTGGCTTCTCTCCCCAGAGGGTTGCCTGCTTTGTGAGTCCTAAACCTATTTTTGGGGGGTGAGAACCAAGTTTCCAAACAATCCAGCCATTCAGATTTGCAACGGTGAAGGGAAAACAGAGAACATGTGTGTTCTGCTCCCTGCCTGCCCTCCTTGCCTGCAGCATCCATCTCCTGTTTGCAGAATTGCTGTCCCATCTAGTCAGATGCTTGAATTAGCTCCTTAACAAATAAACCATAAGGGACAAGGCTGGGATCAGTTCAGTCCTGTATCCTGCAGCTGGCATGCAGCAGGTGTTCTGGAGATACCTACTGGGATGAAATGGGAACGTCTCCGTGTCCCTGCCCTGCCCAGGCCTGAGGTCGTAGTCTGGTCAGTCTCTCGGCTCCTTACCTGCATGCCTAGGCAGACAGTGTTGAGCATGATGAGGGCAAACATCAGGTACTCAAAGTAGGAGGAGGTGACAACGTACCACACCTGATACTGGTATGGGTTTTTGGGGATGTAACACCTCAGTGGGCGGGCCTTCAGGGCATACTGTACACATTGGCGCTAGGACACAACAAGACAGGACAGGTCAGCACCAAGAGGTTCCTCCCTCCATCCCTGTACCTGTGACCATGGAGTTGTAGGAAGCTTGGTGTGCAGTGCAGGAACAGCTGTGGCCAGGGGCTATGGGCTGAGGAACTCTGGATAACATACAAATTGAATTCTACTGGGCATCTTGGGTTCCCCTCGAGTGATCCTGGCCCATTCTGATCACAGCTGCAACTCAGTGCAGAGGTTCTGAAAGGCTTCCTCTGGGGACAACATGCGAGTTCCATAAAGCCCTCCCTCCACCAGTGTGAACTGCATCGGGTTGGAGGCAAATGGGGTGCACAGACTAGCAGTGGGCCCCAGTGGGGGCTCTCCCCATGGGCCTGTGGGTCTCTGCTTCCCATCTCCAGCGAGTGGCTCAATACCTGGTTCTTGTCCAGCTCACAGTTCTTATACTCAGTCTCCCCCTGCTCCTGGAAGGTGACAATGACAAAACCCACAAAGATGTTCATCATGAAGAAGGCAATGAGGATGATGTAGATGATGAAGAAGATTGCCATCTCCACCCGGTTGTTGTAGATGGGGCCCGTGTCCTCCTCATTGGAGTCTATGGCCTTGTACAGTAGCCTTGGGGTGGGCAGAGAGGAGAGGATAATGGCCTAATGAGGACTGCAATGATGAGACTGAGATCCGGGCCAGGAAGGTGGGTGTTATCTCATGGGCCATGAGACTTTCTGAACGGCCAAGGAATGGGAGAGAAGGCAGAACTTGTTTAGGGGAGGCTAGAACCCACCCTGCCACAGTTCTGCCACTCCATGGGGCATCTTAACTATCTTCAGTCAACCATTCAGACTTCCCTGTGTGGAGAGAGGCTTGCATTTGCCAGGGGATTGGGCATATTTTGTCAGAGTACTCTAAGGCATGCTAAGGAGGGACATGAGTCATTCAGTGGGTTTGCCGAGCACAGCCACAGGCTGCTATGGTTCAATGGGGGCTGCTGATTTCTTGGCCCCACCCTAACTGCGCCCATTCAAGGACCCAGATCCCAGGCCTTACTCACTGAGGCCAGCCCTCGAAGGTGGAGACTGTGAAGAGCGACATCATAGCTGAGAGCACATTGTCGAAGTGGAAGTCATTGTGTATCCACTGGCGGGGACGCAGCTCTATCTGTGTGGGGTCTCCATCCTTGTAGATGTAGTAATAGCCCCTGGCGCAGGGAGGCCAGTCACTCCACAGTGTGGCTAGAATACCTCAACCCCACCCACCTCCCCTGGGGTAAGTGTGTCAGAAACTTCAGAGAAGCAGGATAGAAAGGAAGGACATGGCTGGGCATTCCCTCCCCACAGCTACCCCAGGACCCATCCGGAAGGACACCACGGTCCTCATCTGAGCATCCTGCACCCCTGAGCTGGCAAAGCCTGGTATACCTGCACTCCTCTTCAGTCATCTTGGACAAGTCATTGCAGCTGTAGAACTTCCCCTGCATCCAGGAGGGAAAAGGAGGGATGGAGACATGGTCATGAATATAGGGTAGAGAGTGAGCTCTGTCGGTGCTTGGTTAGAGGAAGAAGGGAAGGAGGAGGCTTTTTCTCTCTTACTCTGAGGGCAAGGCCATCATCATCCATTTTCATGCTCCCCAACTGCCTCCCACCTAGCCTGGCTGTCACCTTAGGTGGGCACTTGTGGAATGGCCAAGGGTGGACCTGAGTATGTAAGCACACCCAGCCCAGCTCCTTTGACAGTCGTGGCCACTGAGGCTCCCATC
Organism: Ellobius talpinus; assembly: GCA_001685095.1. NCBI lineage: Eukaryota > Metazoa > Chordata > Mammalia > Rodentia > Cricetidae > Ellobius > Ellobius talpinus. The sequence goes on from LOJH01029373.1 coordinate 17,196, forward strand.
TATCACCCTCTGAAGAATTCTCCCTCACAGTTCACACCCACAAGGGAAGAGCTGGCCTCACCCTTGCCTTTCTTCTGCCTGTGGGCAGTCCAAGGCTGCTAAGAGCCAACAGATGGACCCTTCCAGTAGGGCTCTGGCAAATTTAAATGTGTCCTCAGCATTAGATGGGGTCCCTAGCACATCCCATATGAGGCCCCATCTCCTCGAAACTGACTGCAGCAAGAGTACATTTTCCATTAGTCTTTATCACATATTGAACACCTGCAAAAGGTTTGGTTTGAACAAAGAGTTGGATGCAAGTCATCCTGAGACTAAGTTGGGTTTGGAATCCATGAATTCTAGTCCAGTTCCTTGGAAGGCCCTGAGAGAGGCAGGCCTCCATCAAGGGACCCAACTGCTCTACCACCCTTCAGGACTCTGTCATTTCTTCATGTCACTCCTTTAAGGTTGCCAGAGCAGAGGGTGGAGGTGGAGTAAGAGACCTCACTGGTACTGAGCAGGGTTCTGGGTACTAGAAACCAGAACCCACATAATTTTACACAGAAAGTAACGCCAAGCTCTTGCGCATTTTGTGCAGTATGTGTGACCAATGTTCTGAGAGTAAAATGTGATGTAAAAAGCCAGTGGTCAACAGGACCCCTCCTCTCGGGGGATGCTGGGAGGCCAGATACTGACCATTTTCCTCCAAGCCTATACCATGTCCTCAAGAAGGATCGTGGATTTGCCTTTGAGCCAAGGCCCTGGCCCATCTACAGAGGAAGCGATTCTTCCATATTGGTTGAACGAACCATAGTGAAGTGACCCTATCGCATGTCTAAGGCTGCCCGAGGTCATGGAATCGCGAATGGAGTTGTGCTAGGAAGTAGCACACTCTACTATCAACTTCAGAGCCCTACAGGAGACATAAGAGCCAGAGGCATCTAGAAATCAAAATTCCATGGGAGGATGTCCCTTGAGAGAAACTGAAGAGCTGCATTTTCCCGGGGAAGAGTCAGTAAAATAAGGCGAACTGTGGATGAGAGGTGAAGTTGGCCTCTGTAGAGGCTCCTGGGTGGAGTGGATGATGCCAGACATCCCAGCCAGGACCATGGATTGCACAGCCTGTTTGCAGCAAAGAAGGCAGCTGGGCTGGGGTGCTGTAGACAGCCCTGACAGTAGGTGGAGGCTAGAACGTTGGTGAGAGGAATGGTAACTACAGGGCCGGTGGGGTAACAGTAGATACAATGGCAAGGGTGTTCAGAGAATCAGAGACCAGCAACAGGCATCGCCTGGCAAACAGGCTCAGGATGCTTCCCTAATTTTGAAACCATAGAGTCAGGGTCACTTGTTTTCAATATTTGGGGGTTCTCTTGTTTGAGAAGAAGTGGCTGGCTTTCGTCACAGCCTTCAAGTTGGCCAGGGAAGGGCCGCTGGCCAGTCAGGGCCTCACCTTGAAAAGCTGGACTCCGATGCAGGCAAATATAAACTGGAGGAGGGTGGTGACCAGCACGATGTTCCCAATGGTGCGGATGGCAACAAACACGCACTGTACCACGTGCTAGAAAGGCAGGGGCGGGAGATGGGCACCGGAGTTGTCCTACTGCACCCCCACCACCCTGTCAGGGAACCCTAGGAATGCAAGCCTCTACCTCCTAGTACAACTAGGCCCGTAGGGAAAGCTGGCTGGTCTGCCTCATCCTCACCCCCATGGATGGCCAAGAAGCAGACCCCCTCCACCATCTGGGGCCTCTCTCACCTTCAACCCTTTGGCTCTGTTGATGGCTCTCAGTGGTCGCAGCACCCTCAGAACTCTCAATATCTTCACCACAGAGATGGCACTGGACCTGCAGGAAGCAGATTGCTGTGGGGCCTAGAGGTGTGTGTCGCAGCCAGAGGTTTGTCACCTCCTACCTGAAGCTTTCCATGTGTGGCCTCCCTGACCCCTGGGTAAAGCTGCTCCCTGAGCGTGGGGGATGGCCTCATTGGCTCACTTCTCTGTGAACATAGATTTTTGTCTCTTCTATTAGACTAGAAATGACCCCAAGGCTGGGCCTGTGTTTCCCACTCTGGGGGCCTGGCTGCCTTCTCTTTGCTCACCCCACCCCACCCCTGGTCTCAAAGACAAAGCTCTGAACATTTAGCATTGCCATGTTAACCCAGCTGGGGACTGCCCAAGGATGCTCCTAACTACAGCCCTAAGCCACTCTTGTATTTCAGTCAGGAGCCCAGGCATGCAGAGGGCTGGGAACCCTGCTCTGAGGTCCAGGCACACTGCCACCACTTACTCGAGCCCCATGGAAATGAGAGACACAGCCACCACCAGCAGGTCCAGGATGTTGAAGTAGTTGCGGCAGAAGGAACCTTTGTGCAGGAAGGCTCCGTAGGTGGTCATCTAGAGAAGAGAGAGAGAGAGAGAGAGAGAGAGAGAGAGAGAGAGAGAGAGAGAG
>LOJH01029374.1:1914-19356 GCA_001685095.1 Ellobius talpinus
GTGGTCTTGTTGGAGGAAGTGTGTCACTGTGGAGGTGGGCTTTGAGGTCTTTTTCTCAACCTTCATTCACTGTGACAGTCAATTGACTTCCTGTTGCCTGCAAGCCAAAATGTAGCACTCTCAGCTCCAGCACAATGTCTGCCTGCATGCCGCCATGTTCCCCATCATCATGATAATGGACTGAAGTGCTGAAACTATAAGCAGGCACCTCAATTAAATGTTTCCTTTATAAGAGTTGCCATGGTCACGGTGTCTCCTCACAGCAATGAAACATTAACTAAGACACCTAGTTTGTATCACGCTAACAAAAATCCAGCCACCACACGCCATAGAACTGGATGCTAATCGCCACGCATTGAGTCTAAGTGCCACCTTCCTCACTGGTAAATCAGGAAGTTGGAGTCTTCCACTTATCCAGCCAACAAATATCCGCTCCCACTGAGCCTCAGGCCCCAGCTGGGAACAGGAATTCGGGCTGACCATGGAGTGAGGGCCTTCAGACACCAGATAGATACTCAAATAGCAAAACAGGCTTGTACAATGAAGAAGCTCAAAGGTCACAGGGAGGCCAAGGTCTTCTCTAATTCCTGTGTGCTGTGATTTTATGATAGTTTCCTCACTGTCTTCCACCCTGGAGTCACTGAAGCCTAACTGGGAGCTGTGGACACTATTCAGATCACAGACTGTGGGACCCCGAGTCCTTCCTGGAGTCTGCTAAGGCCCAATTTATGAGCACTTTGCTCAGCGCCTTTCTTAAAACCTTCCTGGAAACCAAGACTCTGCTAAACTTAAAGGAATTTCCTTAATGAGAACCCAGCTTTCCCAGACACCTATTGCCAATGACATCCTCCTTGGCAAAGCTTTGGAATTGCATCCTGAACCATCTGCTGCCATTGTCCCTCTGGAAGTGAGGATACCTGCCAACTGCTTATTGTCACTACCTGTCCATGCTCAGGTGGTGGGTTCCCAGCCCATTGCTGGTTCTGTAAAATGAATTTAAAAAATCTTACAAGATCTCAAGGACCATTTAGAACTAGTTGTGTTAGTATTTATTTGATCACACTGAAGATAAGCATAGTAGTTTGAATGAGAATGGTTCCCATACACTCATCAAGAGTGCCTGGTCTCCCTGGTGGAAACTATTTGGGAAGGATTAAGAGGTGTGGCCTTGTGGGAAGGGATGGGTCACTGGCAGGTGGGCGTTGCTGGTTCAAAAGCCTATGCCATTCCTAATTTCTCTTCCATTGTCTCCTACTGTGGTTAAGGAATTGAGCTCTCAGCTATTGCTCCAGCACCATACCTGTCTGTCTGCTGCCATGTTCCCCACCGTGATGGTCAAGCCCAATAAACTCTTTGTTCCAAACATTGGTGGTCATGGCATGTCATTACAGCAAGGGAAAGGTAACTGAGACTGTAAGTGGTCTATGTTCTGAACTCCAGAGTGGTGGGGACAGTAAAAACAAGCACAGGTCCTCCAGCTCCATTGGTGCTGGCGTGGCACTGATGTGGCACTGGTGTGCCAAGCAGAGCTCCATGCTAAGTCTCTGGGGTAATTAACGCCTGAGTAAATCACTGTCAGTCTGCAAGACTGCACAAAATTTTTCCAAATTTCTCTGAATCAGTGAAAGAAAACAAGAACAAAAGTGATTTATTCAGCACAGATTCCATGTAAAATACAACTTTCGTGCTTTCTGAAGAGAGTTTCTGAATAAAATTAAAGTTGTTTGCTGTTCGGATTGTTAAAAAGCAAAATTATACTCAAAACTTGGACATTGTAGTCTCTTATGAGTCACTTCCCAGGAGCATTTCAGTGTTTTCCTAGTAATATTAATACTGGATAAAATATGATGTTGTTAGCCAGGTTTGATGGCTTTTCAAGTAAAAATAATAGTTATAAACAGAGGATTAAAACTGAGAAGGAAAAAAGTATTCCTCTTTGAACAGCGGTGAAAACTGGGCTCTACAAACAGAAATATAAAATGTATGCATGTAGAGACTCGTGTGGCCCAGAGGCAGAACACTACTCACTCAAGGACACAGCCTAAATGCCAGCTGTCACTACAAAGACATCCATCCATCCTTGTGTGGCTTTTCTTGAGGGACAATTAGAAGTCCTAAACACAGGGCCCCATGCTCTAGAATTTTTTTGTTTGTTTTTACTAAAAGCCTCTGCCCATCCATTCTACCCCTTCAGTGTCCTGACCCCGATCCTCCATGGGCTGACCACTGCCTCCTGGTCATCCCTGCCTCCTTCCATAGTCGTCCACCACTTTCCATTTGTCACCTCTCACAGAACTGTCATAGACATCTAAGAGATGGGTAGGCTTGCGTATTCTCCCTCAAGAGAGTTTTCTCTAAGAGTTTATGGGGATGATTTCAGGTTCAAACGCCCCATTACAACCGACTCATACCCAGTAGCTACTGTGGACTCAGTTCACTGTGAGGTTATATGGTGGTACTATTCCAAGGTAGGCTGGACGCAGGGCTCAGCCTGGAACCTGAAACCTGTTTCTCTTCATAGAACGGGCTATGCCTTATCATGTGTTAGCTTTGATATCTTATGGCTGCTGGGAGATTACCACATCAGATGCATAGCCTCCCAGCCTAGCCTGGCCAGAGAAACAGCACTTCCTTCTACACTGTGGCAGAGAGGGAGGGAGGTGAGGTGCTCTCCTGCAATTATTGGCATCCTGAATCCTAAAAGGACAGACTCTGTCATGTGCCTGGCTCTTTTCACACATCCAGCACACTCCTGAAGCTGGAGGATAGGGTAGCTTCATCCTCAGCAGACACACAGCGGAGAATGCTGATGATTCTCTTTAGGGAGCTTTACCTGAATGAGGGAAGTGGGTTCTGGAGGAGCTAAAGCATCAGACATCAGCCAAGATGAGCTAGTGACTTTATGGTACCAAAGACCCCCTAAGTGACAAAAGGACCACAGCAGAGCATATGCCTCTGCTTCAGGGGCACACATACAGCTGACAGGTAGATCTGTTCTCTGAGGCCATGCAGATGTCAGGATGGTGAAGGACCTACTGCAATACTTACCCACAACCTCCACAGCAGGAAAGGGAGTGCTAGGATCCTCAGCAGACACTAACTGATCGTGCCCAGAGACAGCACCCTTGATTTCTGAAGACGAAGGGAATTGGAACACTGGGGATGTTACCATCCTGTCTTCTCATTGATGAAGATGGCGATGCTCATCACAGGGAAGGACTATGGACACCATGGGCCTTCCTGAACGGGTCACAGGTGCCATCCTCATCCTGTGGGCAGATACAGGCCATGTTTTGCAGCTGTAAACCCAACCCAAAGGGGGTGGCACCATCTCAGAGGCAAGGACTTCTATGTCTTTTTTCCTCTTACCTCATGCAACCTCCAATGTCTCTAAAAAGATTCTCAGGATTGCCCTACCTGAATTGTCCTTCTTTTCAATAGAGAAAAGAAGGCAAAAGCTGTTGGGATTATGATTTTCCTCATGATGCCTGGGCCTGGAGGGGCCCACATGCTGCTAAAATAGGTCCCGGCGCCTGATCAGCAGACCAGACGTTCAATACATGATGTGGGGACATTTGTGTAACTTGGGGTATACTGAATGAGCGGACTTCTTCTCTCCTGGTAAATATAAAATGGACACTTCAATTACACTTCAAATTTGGTGAGAGGTTTTGATTATTTCAAGTAGAAATAAATTAACATTAAGCAGTGACTCACCTCTTCAAAATTCTTAAAAATCGTCCTTTCCACGTTGTTGCTTGCCATGAAGACTGTGCACAGTATCCATGAATAACCATGGTGGCTCAGCCTAAGCGTGCTTCAGCAACTTTTACAAACACCCACAGGCAAGCACCGTGACTACAGTGCTCAGAGCTCACTGCAAGCTGTCTACTGTTGTGTGAGCAGCTCTCGGAGGGAAGGGGACCCTCAGAAGCCATTAAATAGCCCCTGTGCTGTTTCCACAGAGACTCGGAGAAGGTTGGCCATTTCTATCTTAAATAAAATATATTTTATTTCAACAAATAGGTCAAATTTTGAAGAAATTACATAATGGGAAATCAGGGAGTTTAAGATTATGTATGAGTAACATCTGTTCATATATTTGGAAATCTTTGAGGGCATAGGTGCCCTTTTTCAGGGGAGATGAATGGACATATTTGTTTGTTTAGGTCATTATAGCAGAAACTAGGGATGAAGAACTCTAAATATGGATCATTCATAGCTGAGGACCACTCCCATTGGGCAAATTGGCCAAAAATTAGTGAAGTCATTTCAGATTAAATTAAGATTCTTGTTGAAGTCCTACATTTTTTAAAAAAAAATGTGACTTTGGCCATTTTGTTTTGTTGAGACAGTCTCTCTGTGTGTAACATTGGTTGGCCTTGAATTCACTACGTAGCTTCAGTTGGCCTCAAATTCATGGCAATCTTCCTGCCTCTACTGCCCAAATGCTGGAAGGACAAGGATGAGCCATCGCATCCATCCAGCTGCCCCCTTCAGGACATGGCTGGAATAAACAAGGTTGACTGAATAGAACTTAATGAATGAATTACAGATGGCTCTCAACATAGTATCAAATTTCCACTGACATACAGATGACATTCAAAATGGAGGAGCAGGGACAATACAAATGTATTGGGGTTTAATTACACCCAAACATATGAGCAAAGCTTCTGTGTGATTAATGAGTCCATAACAGTGTCGGAATGTCTGCACCATGATGCACAAGACATGGGGGGCAAAACACACTTGCAAGCAAATGTGTGAGTGGATTTCAGAGCCTAGAGAACCAAATCTCTGCAATTAATGGAACACTTTCCATGTACAAAACATGCTCCTAAACACTCTGAGAGCTTCTTCTCCAGCTGACATGATGGTCTCACAGGTAGCCGGCATGAATTCAGCATCAGGTACAGCAAAAGTTTAGGGAAGTTGCTGAATTTCTTCTGATCCCCTGGAGTTACCGATGGTGGTGAGCTGCCACTCGGGTGTTAGGAATGAAACCCTGGGTCCTCTAGAAGAACATCTAGTGCTCCTAACCACTGAGCCATCTCTTCAGTCCCTCTAAACTGTTTAAGAGTGGAGCAATCGAGCTGAGGACAGACAAGCAGGCAGATAAGCATGCATGCATTTATTTCTCTCTGTTTTTGACTGTGAATGCCATGTGAACAGCTGTATCAGGCTCCTGCGGCCATGACTGCCCTGCAGCTACAGGCTGTAATGTGAACTGTGAGGGAAATAAACCCTTTCTTTCCTAAGTTGCTTTTGATCAAGGTTTTTTTTTAATCACAATCATTGAAATGAAACCAGGACAGAAATTGGTATCAAGGAAGTGGGGCCATTGATATAATCAACCCGTCTTGGTTTTTAGCCGCCTGGGTAGGCGGCTAATAAGAGCTGAGTTTCCCAAGGTCTGACAGGCATGAAATCAAGGGAGGGCACAGAGTGACCCAGGTTAAATGGAAACAGTGGTCACTCATGTCATAAGCACTCAGCAGCCACTTGTCTCCAGGAGAAAGTTGAGCATACACACACAGAACAAGAGGAGGAATTACCCAAGAAAGAGACCCAGAACAGTCCCAAGAGACCTCACAGCATTTTATAAGGCATCTCCTGTCCTGAGACTGTGGCTCTGCTCTTACGTGAGTCATTTACTTACCCTCTGTGACACCGACCTCTGTTTTCCTACAGCAGCCCTGAGCTCAGCCTAATCTGAGACTGGGGCATGATTTAGGACCCAAGTGAAATGTTTGGAAAGATAGTTTAAGTTATTTTAAAGAGTAAATCGTCCAAGTGTGACACCTTACCAAAAAAAGATACTTTTTATTTATTTGTGGGTATGGCTGTATGCCTGTGTGAGTTTATGTGCACCAAATATGTGCAGTGCCTGCAGAGACCAGAAGAGAGGGTTAGAGCCTCTAGAACTGGAGTTACAGGCAGTCATGGGCTGACAGATGTGGGTGCTGGGAATTGAACCCAGTCCTCTGAAAAATAGTTACACCCCCCATGAGATAGGGTTTCTCTGCGTAGCCCTGGCTGTCCAGTAACTTGCTCCATAGATCAGGCTAGCCTCCAACTCAAAGATCCACCTGCCTTTACTTCCCAAGTAGTGGGGTTAAAGGAGTGCACCACCACTCGGAAACAGTTATGCCTTAAGGAGATGGCGGGAGGCACTGTGTAAAAAGTTGCAGGTCTGGGAGCTGGAGAGATGCTCTTTGGTTAAGCATACTGGTGGTTGATCTTGCAGAGGACCCAAATTTGAGTCCGAACACCCACATGGTAACTTGTAACTGTCTGTAACTCCAGTTCCAGGGGATCCAGTGACCCCCCAAAGACACGGACATATATTCAAACAAAACACCCATTCACATAAAGTAAAAATGACAGTAATAAGAAAATGAGAAAAAGAGAAGTTACAGGTCAGTGCCTGACTCCTCCAGAGGAATTGTTCTGCAATCACTCATGACTCAGAGCTATTTTCCATGCTGAGAGGGGCTGATCCACCCCTATTACCATTCTCCTCACAGTCTCCAAGTCCCTGCCTACCACCAACTAACCCAGATATGTGGCCTGAGTAGGTCAAAATGGAAAAAATAAATCAACTCTCATTTGGAAAATGCTGCGAATTATGTCTTAAGTAAACAGGTATGTTAACCGTGCATGAAGCTGTCTAAAGGGCATAATAGTTCCCAAGATCACAACACGAGCAAAGGGTTTTCCAAGTCAGAAGCATGGGAACCCAGGACCCAGTCACAAAACACATAACAGCACAGATTTTCGTGGTGCTTAGGATTCTAACTCAGGCCTTCATGCTTATGTGGCAGGCACTGAAGCTTGGAACCTTTGAGACAGGGTCTTACAGCTCATCTGAAGTTCACCATTTCTGTGAGGCTGGCTGGCCAGTGAGGCCCCCAGTCCACTTGCCTCTGTTTGGGATTAAAAAGCACATGACATAATATACAGGCTTTTTGAAAAATGTGCTTTTTCTCTTGTTTAAGTTTGGTTGGTTTTTTGTTTTGTTGTTTGTTTTTTGTTTTATGTGGAGTCAAACTCAAATCCCAACAAGCACTTCAGGGAGATCTTTCCCAGACTATTATATGTTACTTTTAAATTAGGACATTAAACCTTGAGAGACTATACAGAACTTTTCCTAAAAGGGTCAGATCTTAAAATTCTCAGGCTCCACACACTGTTTGTGGTCTCTGTCCTGGCTACTGGTTCTTTGTTTATCACTTTTGCATCATTTATAGCACTTCGGATGTGTACAGACCATTGTGGATTACAGGCAACTACAGCAGGGTAGCCATTGAGGCCAGGCATCATCATTCTTGGTTGTGTCTAAAGTTTCCCCCGTGGAGGGCAGCTTACCGTTTTACAGAGACACCCACTCACTCATGGTTGGATGTTGGAGGAGACCCACACCAGTTGGACTAAAATTCGCCATCACTGTGAGCCAATTCCCTTTCCCTGTAACCCATGGACATCCCTCAGACATCTGGAGCTGACAAACACACTTTCACTGCGGGCTTCTGGGGGTGGTAAAACATCTCATGGAAGTCCCTGCAATACGATCTTGTGTTTTCATACCTTCTTATGTCGTCGATGTCAATGTTCTTGCTGTCAATGGCCTTTCTAAAGTGTCACACCCAGAATTTGACCTTCTAAAAGTTCAAAATGACCACCAGAGACTTATTGGATGTGTTCTGTAATTTAACTGGAATGGAATGCTGTTGATACCACTATGCAGGAGGGTTCACTGTGGGTGACTGGATCAAGGAATGCCTAGAGAAACCATGATGTGCTAGAGGGATTGTCTGTCAAGGTGTTCCCCATGGAAGCTTGCATGTTAGTCAGTGGACTGGTGGGAAAGATCCACTCTCATTCTGGGTGGGTATCATTCTTGCAGCTGGAGCCTCTGGGAAAACAGAGATAGAGGAAAGATAGCTTCATTCTCCTGGAGCTGGGCATGTTCTTCTACAGAGAGAACTCCAGAGTCACCAGCTCTGGATGCTATTGGCCCAGCCAAGTTCTCAGGCCTTTGGTCTTGGCCTGACAATAACATCCTTGATGTCCTTGGATCTAGGTCCTTCAGCCCCAAGCCCAGGTGTGCTGCCAGAATTCCAGGATCCCCAGCTTGCAGAGAGTCTGTTGTGGGACTTGTCATCTTCCATAACCATGTGAACTGATTGCCCCTGTCAAGACCTTTGATAGTATCTATCTATCTATCTATCTATCTATCTATCTATCATCTTTCTTTCTATCTACCAACCTACCTTCTATTATCTATCAATCTGTCTACCTATCTTTCTTTTAAAAATATTTATACATAGTCTTTGTGTGTATAGGTCCATGTGTGTGCTTGTCCCCATGGAGGCCAGGAGAGGGTATCAGATCCCCTGCATCTAGAGTTATAGGAGATCGTGAGCCACCAAATGGAATGTGGGTGCTGGAAACCAAACTTCCATCCTCTGCAAGAGGAGCAAGTGCCCGTCACTGTTGAGCCATCTCTCTAGCCCTTTGTCCGTCTGTCTGTCTTATTGGTTAGATCACCCTGGAGATCACTCCTGATTTGCTTCTTGTGTTTCAGTCTCTTGTTCCCAAGTCACTAGTCTTCTCTTGAGAGCAGAGAAAGAAACCAGATTGCAGCCTCCGTGGACAGGGCACCGCAGATTATATACTTGCTGAAAATGTTTTTTGGGTTACCCTCAATCTGGCACCATGAAAGGTATTTGGATGCTGGCTAGTGTAGAAACTAAGGCATCTTCATTAACAATCTCTATTATGTGTGAGAGCCTCCCAGAACCACTTAAAGGTCCCTATGTAGTTTGCAAACTGAATTTGGATAAGCATACAGTTGTCTCTCTGAAGCAGGTCTACACGACCTTGTGACACTGCAGGGTGACTTTGTCATCCACAGAGTTCACACTTGAGACCTGTTCACCAGACCTACAGAAAATGTGAAAACTTTCACAATGTTTTATCTAAACACACAATTTGGTGGGGAGTAGACCCCAGTCGTAGCAACTTGGCATCATGCATCCCAGGAGCTGCAGGCTGTTTTGAGAAGTACTAGCTTTTTCTCAGGCTATTTTCTTTGTTGTTGCCACTGTGCAACAGGCGTTGTAGAATGTCACAGGCTGGTCTTAAGTTGCAGAAAGCCAGACACATGAGATTTTACCGCAGCACCACCGTCTGAAAACTACCAGCTCCCCACTCCTGCGCTGCACTCTGCCTGTGGTTTATGTCAGGAGTGGCCCTCAGACCCAGCAGCCCTTTCTCCCAGATCATATCCCTCTCAGCTCCTCTGATGCTGACACTTTGGTGCAAGAAGACAAGCCCTTCATTCACAGGGCCAGCTGGGGCACATAGGAAGGACAGATACATTTACAACAGTGGAAACAAAGGGTCTAGATGAACCTCTGTGCCAGAGTCCAGGGAGGAAGATGATTCTACTTCAGGAATAGACAGAGAGACAGAAACGAAAATTGAGTTTTTAAAGATATGACTTTAAAATCACGTTAAACCTAAAGTATTCATTAGTCTGGAAACACATTAGATAAAGGGGTGGGGAGAACTCAGTCAGGAAAGCACATGAGGACCCAAGTTCAATATCTAGGACCCACACAAAAAAACTGGGTGTGGTGTCACACTTGCATTCCTAGCACTGGACAGGGGGCAGGTCAGAGACAGGAAGATCCCTAGGGCTCACTGGCCAACCAGCCCAGAATAATCTGTAAACCCCAGCTCTCGGTGAGAAACCTCATCTCAACAAACAAGGGGAACAGCTCCCAGGGGATGATGTCTGAGCTGATCCCTGGCCTCTCCACACACATCCACATGCCTGCATGCAAATATGCACACAAGCCTACACACACACACACACACACACACACAAAACACAGACTTGCATACACACACACATGCTTCAACAAAGGTAATAAAGTCATCTGCTCTATGATATTAAATGACTAGAGGAAGGCATGGGTTGCTGGTAATGGTGTTGTTCATCAACGCCTCCATCATGGCCCGAGTCCACCAACAACTACTAGAAGCATGCATACCTTTGCACAGAATCTATATTCTGCAGAAAATCTATCCCATGGACACCTCAGAAAGATATTAACAGACAGAACCTTTGTCCACATAGTTGTCATACATTCATCTAAAGAACAAATAGATATTTAGCAAGTTTAATCAATATTCTTGATGAGTGTAGATATGTATATGCATATATACATACACATATATAACAAAATTGAGATTTACAAATAGGATTTGAAGCGCCTAGCCCAGTGGTGGATAAGTCTTTAGTATAAATCTCAAAGGGAGTGTGTTTCTTTGGTAATTTCAGTAATTCAATTCTACTTCATACAGACAGGTGTGAAGCTTAAACTCAGCTGTTTCAAAGACGAGAAAGCATTCTGTAAAGCAAACACAGCATGCCAGTGCCGTTCCCTGGAGATCCTGGAGTGTCCAAATTTTGTGCTGGAAGAGTCTGGAAGTCACACTGGATCTGCTGTTAGATTGATGTCTCTGGAATGTGTGATTACAGATAAGGCATGAAGAAAAAGTTTCAACAAAACCGAATTCTATTTCTAGTCCATACCAAGAAATGTGGCCGAATTCTGACCGAAGAGGACCAGATGCCTTGTGTCCACCCTGTGGCCTCCTGATACCCTGGGGCATAGGGCTTGGAACACTGTCTTTCTCTTGCCCACAGTCCCTAGTGCAAGTTAGTCAAGCAGGCCAGGAAGGTGAACTTGCAGTAAGCTGATCCTGTGGTTACCACTTTCCTGGGATGGAGACTCCACACTCGTACCAGCCCACATAGTAGTAGGGGGTTCCAAAACCAATGTTGCCAAAGCTGACGGGCTCCTGGCGGTACTGGCGGTAGTAGCCTGGAAAGGCAGTGGGAAAGAAAGAGAAAGAAGATGGTCAAAGTTGCTGACGGGAAACATCTCATCCTACAGTCTGGGTGTTAGTTGCGAGTACACTGTGCTAGTTCTATGTGTCGCCATAATAATAGGTCTACCCCAAGCATGTTTCATGGGGAATAATCTCACTCACCACAAAAGAACGTGATTTTAGCCAATCACTATTGAGTACTCACTGAGCAGTGTACCCCGGTCTGGGGAAACTGAACAGCACTCACCCCCATCCTGTTCTCTGAGGTCAGAGCTTCCAGCTTCCCAGAGTTGCTCAGCTCAAGATTTAAGCCCCAGAACCTAGAGTAGACTTTTAGAACATTCCAGAACAAAATATGAGCATTGCTGACTCCTTGATGTAAAAGGATGTTCCAGTAGCCTCAAGATGTTTTGGCGGGCTTGATGGCTCTCACATTGACCATTCTTTACTTTATTCTTGTCAAATAAAGGCTAGCTTCCACTGTACCAGTGATCATGTTAACCAGCCATGGTTAGTACCACAACCTTAGCACTTAGTCACAGAGGAACATGATAACACAGGACTGTATCAGAAGCAAGGGCACTGCAAGAGCTGAAAAGATATGGGGTGTATATTGAGATGAACTGAGCTGGCTTACATATTTGACCTAACAGTACTCTAGACGTTCCCACTGAAGCATTGCTAGATGAGGTTACAATTTAAATCAGCAGACTAAGAAGATTATCTAGTCTTATTATCTAGTTGGCCCCACCCAACCAGGTAAAAATCTTAACCAAAATGACGATTAAGTCCTAATAGAAAGACTAGAGAGGAAGTAGAGGAACTGTGCCACTACACAGCCTCTGTAAGACTTGAAGAATAGCGTGAAATCTTTCCACGTCTTAGTTTTTGTTCCACCTACTACAGGTTGGAAATGCCACCCTCCCCCACCCCCACATCTACAGTCACCTGAAGCATTTCTCTATAATAAATCTAAGAAGGAGACAAATAGCATTGGTTCTTTAGTCTAGATGAAAGAGTCTAAATATGCTTATTTTGCTGCCTATGTATTTTAATTATTAGAAAATGGGTAACTCGTGTTGGTATTTTTGTCAACTTGACACAAGCCAGGGTCATTGCAGAGGAAGGAACTTCAACTGAGAAGATTTTGCCATCAGACTGTCAGCAAACTGAGCAAGTCAATAAGCAACACTCTTCCATGGCCACTGCCTCCAGGTTCCTGCCCTGCTTGAGTTCCTGCCTGGACTTTCTTCGATGATAGTCTATGACCAGGATGTGTGAGCCAAATAAACCCTTTCATCTCCACATTGCCTTTTGGTCATGGTGTTTTAGCACAGCAGTAGAAACTAAACTGGGATGCTCATGAAAAGTCCACATATTTTTCCACAAAGAAGAAACCTGATAGATCAGCACATTGTATCCTGAATGTACCACATCACCAAGAGTTGAGTGTACGACGGAAAGATGCTGGACCACTTCCAGCTGCTGCTCGTTTGCATGGAAGGCTGGGCTCATCTGTGACATACCACAGTGGCTAGCTTTTGTGTCCTCACCTCACAATGCATCATCAGAGAGCTGGTGTCCTGACCCTGAAGCCTCTTCTGGTAAGTTTCATGCTTGCTCTTTGCTCAAGTTGAACTCCACTGTTCACTGTTCATGTTCATCTGTATTGTAAAATTCCACTCACACTGCCTCTCCTAACAACCTAAATTCATATGCTCACCAAAAACACAATCCCTCGACAAGAGGACAGCCAGGTGGCATAAACTGTTGTTATTTACACATCGTATTGTCCACCATTGTTCACCTTCCACAGAGTTGCTTTCTCTTCCTGAGGACAGAGCTTGTTTCTGAGAACAGGGATGGGGTCTTATATACTCCTCTGTATTTCCAGTTTCTCGAGGCCAGCATATGGTGATAGTACTTTAATTCTTCAATTCTATATTTTTCTCCTTTATGATCCAAAGTGCTCCCAACACTAATCTCTAAATTTTAGATCAAAAGCAGAGCTACCACGTATTTTCTCATTATAACCATTTTCCTCTCCCACCCACCCACAGAATAAGATAGCAGCTTTGTCCTTCTTACCTTGAATAGTGGGGAGGGCTTCCACATAAGACTGAGGCCCTGTTCTTCCATCCAGATGTGAATCCACAAACTGACAATGGTCTTCACCTCTACCCCAGCTGTCTCCAATGCTGTAGAATGTGTCTGTGTGAGGGCATATCACAGGTCAGTGACAACTGGAGAGTGTCATAGCTGGCTTACAAATTAGAACAAGAATTGGAGACTGTTTGAATTGGGGACATTATTTAAATCATGTGTTCCATAGTTTCCACATCTGAAAAATGTTTGTAATGGCACAAATGTCATTAAGTGTTGTAAGAAGCTCCAAGATCTTGTTTACTAAACACTTAACATATGCCTGTACATGACAATGCAGGAAGCTCCACCCTGCAAATAATGGACCTTTTAATCCTCAGCTTTCAAGAGGGAAGGAAGAAAACCACGGTAGAGGTTAGAAGCCAGGCATGTCTGTATAATTAGAAGAAACTTCCCACGCAGCTGAAGGCATGAGGTGCTGTCCATGGTACTGAAGCACAACACGGGGTTGGACAACACTGTGTTTCCCACACTGGGATCCCGAAGATGATTTCACAATCTCTCCCAGAGATTTTGAAGGGAGAGAAAATGGGTGGCAGAGATGAATAGAGACATACAAAGATGGAGCTAGAGAGAGAACAAGAAAGAGAGAGACCAGTGATGAGATGAAGCAGATAAATCCCGAGAGATGGGGATGGGAGGAAGACTTTGATTTTGACAAATCTATCCTTTCTAGCAAGAAAAATAAACAAATCAAAAACTGATCAGTCCAGTTGGTTTTGGATTTCATTCCCCAAATGCAGTGGGCACCTATGTATAAAGCTAGTCATCCCGAAGCGGAGTCTACAAAACCGGTTTGCACCAAAGTCCTCACAGTCCCAGAACTCAGACACATCCTAAGGCATCTGCTTCTGCCCGGCAGAAGTTCTCCGCAGCCACCCAAGCACAGACCTACCTTTCAGGTTGTCGCTGAGGTAGATCTTATACCTTAATGAGTTACAAAGAACGACTCCCACAAACTTTTTGTACCACGTCCGCTTCACATACTGCCGGCCATGGCAGTCAGTGTAGCCGGGGTCATGTTTGAAAGCAAATGGGATCCAGATGGGCTCACCACCTTGACAACACAAAACACATGCTCTAAGGTATGGCAGGTTCCAGGAGTTATCAGACACAAACTGTCAGAAAACTGGGCATTTCCTCTGGGCCTTCCTTCGTCTTGGGGCTTCTCTGAGCAAATGTGCATGCATTATCTCTTTCCCCTTTCTTATTCAATACTAGAGTACAACTGAGGTATTATGGGTTAGTTCTAAAAATGTCTCCCTAAGGCTCATGTGTTAGAGGTTTGGTCTGCTTCTCATGGGCTATGGAGATATTATGGATCAAGCGGGTTCTAAGGTCATTGTGGGTTAACCCATTCACTGATATACTCAAACCTGAGTGAAGAGAGGCCTGGGGAAGGATACAGGTAACCAGAGCATGGCTGTGAACAGATCTCCCTTCTCCCACCTGCCTGCCTGCTTGTACCTTCCGCTACAAGGTTGCACCCCACCTTAGACCTAGGATCGAGGGAGCCACATGTCTGTGCTCTGGAATCTCCAAAACCATAAACCAAGACTAAATCCTTCTCCTTTGGTTTTCTCGGGGTTTTGTCATGGCAACAAAAAGCTAAATACCACATTTAAAAATCCCTAGAGTATTTAAGATCTTGCTATTTCAACAAAGGGTTCTCAATGCTAATGGCAGATGTAAGCCTCAAGGAAAGGCAGCTATATTGGCATATTTGACCCTTGGGACAGGCCACAGTACTTCAAGTCCCTATGCCTAGAGTCCTGCTCTTTGGTCACTCTTTATTCCTGTCGAACTAGAAATACAAGGTTTATTCAGTTGGTTGGCTGGGGAGGGTAAAACACCCTCGTACACTTGCAGTTTGTCACCTTTTTGTCACATTAAAATCCTCAAAAACCATGTAAACAAAGTGCCTATTTTATAGGTATTGGTTATTCCATCATAGTTTTTCATAGATACCAACAACTATAATCCTACTAAAGCATTTCCAAGTTGTTCTCTTCCACAAAAAGAATGGAGGGTGGATGAATCAAAGTTGTCAGAAAAAATCACATAGATGTAAAATGTCCCACCATCTCTCCCTGTGGGTCATCATAGTGACTGCACATCTCACAGTCACATCAACCTGTGGGTCGTCATGGTGACTGCACATCTCACAGTCACATCAACCCGAGCATCAGAATCCTCAAGATGAGAAACTCACCTGGTGGCCTCACAACAAGCAGAGGATTGTCTGTGGATGAAAAAGAAATAATTGGCTTTGTAACATACATTGCAGTTATAAAAATGCCGAAACACTGACTGTAATTAAAAGAGCTAACCAAATCGGAATAGATAGAAAACGTTTTTTATCAGATACCGAAGTTTCCCACAGGTTTCGTTCTGTAAATATTTTCTCTTGAGAAATACTCTCAGTCAACTGCCTTGTTTTTGACACAGAAGCTGTGAGTTTCTGGGAGAGACAATGATTTGAAATTGTGTGCTATAAAAGCAACCAGTACTTCAGGCTGGCAAGATGGCTCAGTAAGTAAGCTGAACCTGAAAACCTGGCTTTCACCCCAGGACCTGCCTGGTGGAAGAAGAGAACCAGCCCTTGAAAGCTGCTCTCTGACCTCCACTGTGGCCTGCATACACATGCTCTCACATGCACACTGTGGTGTGCACATGCATGTTCTCATATGCACATGGTGTGTGCACACACATGCTCTCAAATGCACACCCTGGCATGCACATACATGCTCTCTCACGTGAACACCATGGTGTGCACACACACACATTCTCTCTCTTTCTCTCTCTCTCACACACACACATATACACACACATGCACACACACACAAATGCACATTCAAAATTAAAGAAATAAATCATGTGAAAACTTCATAATCAATCTCTTGTTTTTAAGCTTCATATTTATGGAGGTCTGGTGATTTCTCAGAAGGTTCTGTATACTATAATATCACACACAATTCCATTCTTCAGTGTTTACCCAAGAGAAGGCAAATTACAAACCCAAGCATTTGTATATAGACACTTATAGCATCTTTGTAATTAACACACAGTAGAAAAAACTTCAATTGCAGCAGATTGGGCTGAATGGAGATATTGTGGTGCAGCTGTACAAAGAAATACAGACCAGTGATGAAAGGGAAACAAAGGACTAACACACACAGTGCGTGCATGATTCTGACAGAACCTGGGCACAGGGGTCTACACTCTAGTAACACACACAGTGCGTACATGATTCTGACAGAACCCGGGCACAGGGCTCTACACTCTAGTAACACACACAGTGCATGGATGATTCTGACAGAACCCAGGCACAGGGCTCTACACTCCAGTAACACACACAGTGAGTGGATGATTCTGACAGAACCCGGGCACAGGGGTCTGCACTCTAGTAACACACACAGTGCATGCATGATTCTGCATGATTCTGACAGAACCCGGGCACAGGGGTCTACACTCTAGTAACACACACAGTGTGTGGATGATTCTGACAGAACCCGGACACAGGGGTCTACACTCTAGTAACACACACAGTGCGTGGATGATTCTGACAGAACCCGGGCACAGGGCTCTACACTCTAGGGCACTTATGTCAAATCTTAGATGATGTGAACTCATTAGAGAGAGCAAAGGGTACAGGACAACAGGAGGAAGCAGCTGGTGGTGACAGACATGCTTCCTGTCTGGACAGTGACCAGGGCTAAATATAACTCAAAATCTATGATATTTATTATTTTAAAACTATCTATGCTTTAGCTGCAAAAATCACTTCCAAGGGTGTGTAACTTGCTTTTAAAGAAGTTTTGCTTCAGAAAAAAACATTTTAGGTGGTGTTGGGCTCAAACCCATGCTTTCTGGTGCACTGGGCCAGCACTCTGCCTCATGTCCCTGGGACCTGTGCAGGAGCATGGCATTACAGAGCCTGAGAGCTTTGCCCTCCAGCACTCCAAATGCAAGGACATATATGGGATAGTGTATTAAGACAGAATAGGAGTTCAACTCTAAGTGTGTGTTACAGGCATCTCTGCCCCTCATAACAGAGATGCTAGATGGAGACTTGGATACCTGGAGAAGCAGCTGTCTCCCGTGTCATTTAAGGTGAATGTTTCCAGATGGTAGCTCATGCCTATAATCTTGGGACTCAGTAGCCTGAGACCAGCCTTGACTAGTTAGTTTCAGGTCAGTCTTGGCTACTCTGTTGCAACAAAACCAACCAAACAAATAATAAAAATCCAGCAACAAAGAAAGCTCTGAAACTATTTTATGCCAACGAGTGAAACCTATCTTTAGATTGAAAACTAAATTTGTTTTTCCTTTCATTAGAACTTGACCTCAGTTCTTTTCTAACCTAGCAGAGGT